>JAWRVZ010000606.1:0-45000 GCA_037043235.1 Rhodeus uyekii
TCATAGGTTACACTGTTGACGTCATAGGTTACACTGTTCACTTCATAGGTTACACTGTATACGTCATAGGTTACACTGTATACGTCATAGGTTACACTGTTGACGTCATAGGTAACACTGTTGACGTCATAGGTAACACTGTTGACGTCATAGGTTACACTGTTGACGTCATAGGTTACACTGTTCACGTCATAGGTTACACTGTTGACGTCATAGGTTACACTGTTGACGTCATAGGTTACACTGTTCACGTCATAGGTTACACTGTATACGTCATAGGTTACACTGTTGACGTCATAGGTTACACTGTTGACGTCATAGGTAACACTGTTGACGTCATAGGTTACACTGTTGACGTCATAGGTTACACTGTTCACTTCATAGGTTACACTGTTCACGTCATAGGTTACACTGTATACGTCATAGGTTACACTGTATACGTCATAGGTAACACTGTTGACGTCATAGGTTACACTGTTGACGTCATAGGTTACACTGTTGACGTCATAGGTTACACTATATACGTCATAGGTTACACTGTATACGTCATAGGTTACACTGTTGACGTCATAGGTTACACTGTTGACGTCATAGGTTACACTGTTGACGTCATAGGTTACACTGTTGACGTCATAGGTTACACTGTTGACGTCATAGGTTACACTGTTGACGTCATAGGTTACACTGTTGACGTCATAGGTTACACTGTTGACGTCATAGGTTACACTGTTGACGTCATAGGTTACACTGTTCACGTCATAGGCTACACTGTTGGCTCATAGGTTACACTGTTGCACATACACTGTTACACATTTACACATACACTGTTACACATACACTGTTACACTGTTACACAGGTTACACATAGGCTCATAGGTTACACTGTTGACGTCATAGGTTACACTGTTGACGTCATAGGTTACACTGTTGACGTCATAGGTTACACTGTTGACGTCATAGTTTACACTGTTCACGTCATAGGTTACACTGTTCACGTCATAGGTTACACTGTTCACGTCATAGGTTACACTGTATACGTCATAGGTTACACTGTTGACGTCATAGGTAACACTGTTGACGTCATAGGTTACACTGTTGACGTCATAGGTTACACTGTTCACTTCATAGGTTACACTGTTCACGTCATAGGTTACACTGTATACGTCATAGGTTACACTGTTCACGTCATAGGTAACACTGTTGACGTCATAGGTTACACTGTTGACGTCATAGGTTACACTGTTGACGTCATAGGTTACACTGTTGACGTCATAGGTTACACTGTTCACTTCATAGGTTACACTGTATACGTCATAGGTTACACTGTATACGTCATAGGTTACACTGTTGACGTCATAGGTAACACTGTTGACGTCATAGGTTACACTGTTCACGTCATAGGTTACACTGTTCACGTCATAGGTTACACTGTTCACGTCATAGGTTACACTGTTCACGTCATAGGTTACACTGTTCACGTCATAGGTTACACTGTTCACGTCATAGGTTACACTGTTCACGTCATAGGTTACACTGTTGACGTCATAGGTTACACTGTTGACGTCATAGGTTACACTGTTGACGTCATAGGTTACACTGTTCACGTCATAGGTTACACTGTTCACGTCATAGGTTACACTGTTCACGTCATAGGTTACACTGTATACGTCATAGGTAACACTGTATACGTCATAGGTAACACTGTTGACGTCATAGGTTACACTGTTCACGTCATAGGTTACACTGTTCACGTCATAGGTTACACTGTTCACGTCATAGGTTACATTGTATACGTCATAGGTTACACTGTTGACGTCATAGGTAACACTGTTCACGTTATAGGTAACACTGTTCACGTCATAGGTTACACTGTTCACGTCATAGGTTACACTGTTGACGTCATAGGTTACACTGTTCACGTCATAGGTTACACTGTTCACGTCATAGGTTACACTGTTCACGTCATAGGTTACACTGTTCACGTCATAGGTTACACTGTTGACGTCATAGGTTACACTGTTCACGTCATAGGCTACACTGTTCACGTCATAGGTTACACTGTTCACGTCATAGGTTACACTGTTCACGTCATAGGTTACACTGTTCACGTCATAGGTTACACTGTTCACGTCATAGGTTACACTGTTGACGTCATAGGTTACACTGTTGACGTCATAGGTTACACTGTTCACGTCATAGGTTACACTGTTCACGTCATAGGTTACACTGTTCACTTCATAGGTTACACTGTTCACTTCATAGGTTACACTGTTCACGTCATAGGTTACACTGTTCACGTCATAGGTTACACTGTTCACGTCATAGGTTACACTGTTCACGTCATAGGTTACACTGTTCACGTCATAGGTTACACTGTTGACGTCATAGGTTACACTGTTGACGTCATAGGTTACACTGTTGACGTCATAGGTTACACTGTTCACGTCATAGGTTACACTGTTCACGTCATAGGTTACACTGTTGACGTCATAGGTTACACTGTTGACGTCATAGGTTACACTGTTCACGTCATAGGCTACACTGTTCACGTCATAGGCTACACTGTTCACGTCATAGGCTACACTGTTCACGTCATAGGTTACACTGTTCACGTCATAGGTTACACTGTTCACGTCATAGGTTACACTGTTGACGTCATAGGTTACACTGTTCACGTCATAGGTTACACTGTTCACGTCATAGGTTACACTGTTCACGTCATAGGTTACACTGTTCACTTCATAGGTTACACTGTTCACTTCATAGGTTACACTGTTCACGTCATAGGTTACACTGTTCACGTCATAGGTTACACTGTTCACGTCATAGGTTACACTGTTCACGTCATAGGTTACACTGTTCACGTCATAGGTTACACTGTATCACGTCATAGGTTACACTGTATACGTCATAGGTAACACTGTATGACGTCATAGGTTACACTGTTGACGTCATAGGTTACACTGTTGACGTCATAGGTTACACTGTTCACTTCATAGGTTACACTGTTCACATAGGTTACACTGTATACGTCATAGGTTACACTGTATACGTCATAGGTTACACTGTTGACGTCATAGGTAACACTGTTGACGTCATAGGTTACACTGTTCACGTCATAGGTTACACTGTTGACATCATAGGTTACACTGTTCACGTCATAGGTTACACTGTTGACGTCATAGGTTACACTGTTGACGTCATAGGTTACACTGTTGACGTCATAGGTTACACTGTTCACGTCATAGGTTACACTGTTCACGTCATAGGTTACACTGTTCACGTCATAGGCTACACTGTTGGCTCATAGGTTACACTGTTGCACATACACTGTTACACATTTACACATACACTGTTACACATACACTGTTACACTGTTACACAGGTTACACATAGGCTCATAGGTTACACTGTTGACGTCATAGGTTACACTGTTGACGTCATAGGTTACACTGTTGACGTCATAGGTTACACTGTTGACGTCATAGGTTACACTGTTGACGTCATAGGTTACACTGTTGACGTCATAGTTTACACTGTTCACGTCATAGGTTACACTGTTCACGTCATAGGTTACACTGTTCACGTCATAGGTTACACTGTTGACGTCATAGATAACACTGTTGACGTCATAGGTTACACTGTTGACGTCATAGGTTACACTGTTCACTTCATAGGTTACACTGTATACGTCATAGGTTACAGTGTATACGTCATAGGTTACACTGTTGACGTCATAGGTAACACTGTTGACGTCATAGGTTACACTTTTCACGTCATAGGTAACACTGTTCACGTCATAGGTAACACTGTTCACGTCATAGGTTACACTGTTCACGTCATAGGTTACACTGTTCACGTCATAGGTTACACTGTTCACGTCATAGGTTACACTGTTCACGTCATAGGTTACACTGTTCACGTCATAGGTTACACTGTTCACGTCATAGGTTACACTGTTCACGTCATAGGTTACACTGTTCACGTCATAGGTTACACTGTTCACGTCATAGGTTAACTGTTCACGTCATAGGTTACACTGTTGACGTCATAGGTTACACTGTTGACGTCATAGGTTACTCTGTTGACGTCATAGGTTACACTGTTGACGTCATAGGTTACACTGTTCACGTCATAGGTTACACTGTTCACGTCATAGGTTACACTGTATACGTCATAGGTAACACTGTATACGTCATAGGTAACACTGTTGACGTCATAGGTTACACTGTTCACGTCATAGGTTACACTGTTCACGTCATAGGTTACACTGTTCACGTCATAGGTTACATTGTATACGTCATAGGTTACACTGTTGACGTCATAGGTAACACTGTTCACGTTATAGGTAACACTGTTCACCTCATAGGTTACACTGTTCACGTCATAGGTTACACTGTTGACGTCATAGGTTACACTGTTCACGTCATAGGTTACACTGTTCACGTCATAGGTTACACTGTTCACGTCATAGGTTACACTGTTCACGTCATAGGTTACACTGTTGACGTCATAGGTTACACTGTTCACGTCATAGGTTACACTGTTGACGTCATAGGTTACACTGTTGACGTCATAGGTTACACTGTTGACGTCATAGGTTACACTGTTGACGTCATAGGTTACACTGTTCACGTCATAGGTTACACTGTTGACGTCATAGGTTACACTGTTGACGTCATAGGTTACACTGTTCACGTCATAGGCTACACTGTTCACATCATAGGTTACACTGTTCACGTCATAGGCTACACTGTTCACGTCATAGGTTACACTGTTCACGTCATAGGTTACACTGTTCACGTCATAGGTTACACTGTTGACGTCATAGGTTACACTGTTGACGTCATAGGTTACACTGTTCACGTCATAGGTGACACTGTTCACGTCATAGGTTACACTGTTCACGTCATAGGTTACATTGTATACGTCATAGGTTACACTGTTGACGTCATAGGTTACACTGTTCACGTCATAGGTTACACTGTTCACGTCATAGGTTACACTGTTCACGTCATAGGTTACATTGTATACGTCATAGGTTACACTGTTGACGTCATAGGTAACACTGTTCACGTTATAGGTAACACTGTTCACGTCATAGGTTACACTGTTCACGTCATAGGTTACACTGTTGACGTCATAGGTTACACTGTTCACGTCATAGGTTACACTGTTCACGTCATAGGTTACACTGTTCACGTCATAGGCTACACTGTTCACGTCATAGGTTACACTGTTCACGTCATAGGTTACACTGTTCACGTCATAGGTTACACTGTTGACGTCATAGGTTACACTGTTGACGTCATAGGTTACACTGTTCACGTCATAGGTGACACTGTTCACGTCATAGGTTACACTGTTCACTTCATAGGTTACACTGTTCACTTCATAGGTTACACTGTTCACGTCATAGGTTACACTGTTCACGTCATAGGTTACACTGTTCACGTCATAGGTTACACTGTTCACGTCATAGGTTACACTGTTGACGTCATAGGTTACACTGTTGACGTCATAGGTTACACTGTTGACGTCATAGGTTACACTGTTGACGTCATAGGTTACACTGTTCACGTCATAGGTTACACTGTTGACGTCATAGGTTACACTGTTGACGTCATAGGTTACACTGTTCACGTCATAGGCTACACTGTTCACGTCATAGGCTACACTGTTCACGTCATAGGCTACACTGTTCACGTCATAGGTTACACTGTTCACGTCATAGGTTACACTGTTCACGTCATAGGTTACACTGTTCACGTCATAGGTTACACTGTTCACGTCATAGGTTACACTGTTGACGTCATAGGTTACACTGTTCACGTCATAGGTGACACTGTTCACTTCATAGGTGACACTGTTCACTTCATAGGTTACACTGTTCACTTCATAGGTTACACTGTTCACGTCATAGGTTACACTGTTCACGTCATAGGTTACACTGTTCACGTCATAGGTTACACTGTTCACGTCATAGGTTACACTGTTGACGTCATAGGTTACACTGTATACGTCATAGGTAACACTGTATACGTCATAGGTAACACTGTTGACGTCATAGGTTACACTGTTGACGTCATAGGTTACACTGTTGACGTCATAGGTTACACTGTTCACTTCATAGGTTACACTGTATACGTCATAGGTTACACTGTATACGTCATAGGTTACACTGTTGACGTCATAGGTAACACTGTTGACGTCATAGGTTACACTGTTCACGTCATAGGTTACACTGTTGACGTCATAGGTTACACTGTTCACGTCATAGGTTACACTGTTGACATCATAGGTTACACTGTTGACGTCATAGGTTACACTGTTGACGTCATAGGTTACACTGTTCACGTCATAGGTTACACTGTTCACGTCATAGGTTACACTGTTCACGTCATAGGCTACACTGTTGGCTCATAGGTTACACTGTTGCACATACACTGTTACACATTTACACATACACTGTTACACATACACTGTTACACAGGTTACACATAGGCTCATAGGTTACACTGTTGACGTCATAGGTTACACTGTTGACGTCATAGGTTACACTGTTGACGTCATAGGTTACACTGTTGACGTCATAGGTTACACTGTTGACGTCATAGGTTACACTGTTGACGTCATAGTTTACACTGTTCACGTCATAGGTTACACTGTTCACGTCATAGGTTACACTGTTCACGTCATAGGTTACACTGTTCACGTCATAGGTTACACTGTATACGTCATAGGTTACACTGTTGACGTCATAGATAACACTGTTGACGTCATAGGTTACACTGTTGACGTCATAGGTTACACTGTTCACTTCATAGGTTACACTGTATACGTCATAGGTTACACTGTTCACGTCATAGGTTACACTGTTGACGTCATAGGTTACACTGTTCACGTCATAGGTTACACTGTTCACGTCATAGGTTACACTGTTCACGTCATAGGTTACACTGTTCACGTCATAGGTTACACTGTTGACGTCATAGGTTACACTGTTGACGTCATAGGTTACACTGTTGACGTCATAGGTTACACTGTTGACGTCATAGGTTACACTGTTCACGTCATAGGTTACACTGTTGACGTCATAGGTTACACTGTTGACGTCATAGGTTACACTGTTCACGTCATAGGCTACACTGTTCACGTCATAGGTTACACTGTTCACGTCATAGGCTACACTGTTCACTTCATAGGTTACACTGTTCACTTCATAGGTTACACTGTTCACGTCATAGGTTACACTGTTCACGTCATAGGTTACACTGTTCACGTCATAGGTTACACTGTTCACGTCATAGGTTACACTGTTGACGTCATAGGTTACACTGTTCACGTCATAGGTTACACTGTATACGTCATAGGTAACACTGTATACGTCATAGGTAACACTGTTGACGTCATAGGTTACACTGTTGACGTCATAGGTTACACTGTTGACGTCATAGGTTACACTGTTCACTTCATAGGTTACACTGTATACGTCATAGGTTACACTGTATACGTCATAGGTTACACTGTTGACGTCATAGGTAACACTGTTGACGTCATAGGTTACACTGTTCACGTCATAGGTTACACTGTTGACGTCATAGGTTACACTGTTCACGTCATAGGTTACACTGTTGACATCATAGGTTACACTGTTGACGTCATAGGTTACACTGTTGACGTCATAGGTTACACTGTTCACGTCATAGGTTACACTGTTCACGTCATAGGTTACACTGTTCACGTCATAGGCTACACTGTTGGCTCATAGGTTACACTGTTGCACATACACTGTTACACATTTACACATACACTGTTACACATACACTGTTACACAGGTTACACATAGGCTCATAGGTTACACTGTTGACGTCATAGGTTACACTGTTGACGTCATAGGTTACACTGTTGACGTCATAGGTTACACTGTTGACGTCATAGGTTACACTGTTGACGTCATAGGTTACACTGTTGACGTCATAGTTTACACTGTTCACGTCATAGGTTACACTGTTCACGTCATAGGTTACACTGTTCACGTCATAGGTTACACTGTTCACGTCATAGGTTACACTGTATACGTCATAGGTTACACTGTTGACGTCATAGATAACACTGTTGACGTCATAGGTTACACTGTTGACGTCATAGGTTACACTGTTCACTTCATAGGTTACACTGTATACGTCATAGGTTACAGTGTATACGTCATAGGTTACACTGTTGACGTCATAGGTAACACTGTTGACGTCATAGGTTACACTGTTCACGTCATAGGTAACACTGTTCACGTCATAGGTAACACTGTTCACGTCATAGGTTACACTGTTCACGTCATAGGTTACACTGTTCACGTCATAGGTTACACTGTTCACGTCATAGGTTACACTGTTCACGTCATAGGTTACACTGTTCACGTCATAGGTTACACTGTTCACGTCATAGGTTACACTGTTCACGTCATAGGTTACACTGTTCACGTCATAGGTTACACTGTTCACGTCATAGGTTACACTGTTCACGTCATAGGTTACACTGTATACGTCATAGGTTACACTGTTCACGTCATAGGTAACACTGTTGACGTCATAGGTTACACTGTTGACGTCATAGGTTACACTGTTGACGTCATAGGTTACACTGTTGACGTCATAGGTTACACTGTTGACGTCATAGGTTACACTGTTCACTTCATAGGTTACACTGTATACGTCATAGGTTACACTGTATACGTCATAGGTTACACTGTTGACGTCATAGGTAACACTGTTGACGTCATAGGTTACACTGTTCACGTCATAGGTTACACTGTTCACGTCATAGGTTACACTGTTCACGTCATAGGTTACACTGTTCACGTCATAGGTTACACTGTTGACGTCATAGGTTACACTGTTGACGTCATAGGTTACACTGTTCACGTCACAGGCTACACTGTTCACGTCATAGGTTACACTGTTCACGTCATAGGCTACACTGTTCACGTCATAGGTTACACTGTTCACGTCATAGGTTACACTGTTCACGTCATAGGTTACACTGTTCACGTCATAGGTTACACTGTTGACGTCATAGGTTACACTGTATACGTCATAGGTAACACTGTTGACGTCATAGGTTACACTGTTCACGTCATAGGTTACACTGTTCACGTCATAGGTTACACTGTTCACGTCATAGGTTACATTGTATACGTCATAGGTTACACTGTTGACGTCATAGGTAACACTGTTCACGTTATAGGTAACACTGTTCACGTCATAGGTTACACTGTTCACGTCATAGGTTACACTGTTGACGTCATAGGTTACACTGTTCACGTCATAGGTTACACTGTTCACGTCATAGGTTACACTGTTCACGTCATAGGTTACACTGTTCACGTCATAGGTTACACTGTTGACGTCATAGGTTACACTGTTCACGTCATAGGTTACACTGTATACGTCATAGGTTACACTGTTGACGTCATAGATAACACTGTTGACGTCATAGGTTACACTGTTGACGTCATAGGTTACACTGTTCACTTCATAGGTTACACTATATACGTCATAGGTTACAGTGTATACGTCATAGGTTACACTGTTGACGTCATAGGTAACACTGTTGACGTCATAGGTTACACTGTTCACGTCATAGGTAACACTGTTCACGTCATAGGTAACACTGTTCACGTCATAGGTTACACTGTTCACGTCATAGGTTACACTGTTCACGTCATAGGTTACACTGTTCACGTCATAGGTTACACTGTTCACGTCATAGGTTACACTGTTCACGTCATAGGTTACACTGTTCACGTCATAGGTTACACTGTTCACGTCATAGGTTACACTGTTCACGTCATAGGTTACACTGTTCACGTCATAGGTTACACTGTTCACGTCATAGGTTACACCGTTCACGTCATAGGTTACACTGTATACGTCATAGGTTACACTGTTCACGTCATAGGTAACACTGTTGACGTCATAGGTTACACTGTTGACGTCATAGGTTACACTGTTGACGTCATAGGTTACACTGTTGACGTCATAGGTTACACTGTTGACGTCATAGGTTACACTGTTGACGTCATAGGTTACACTGTTCACTTCATAGGTTACACTGTATACGTCATAGGTTACACTGTATACGTCATAGGTTACACTGTTGACGTCATAGGTAACACTGTTGACGTCATAGGTTACACTGTTCACGTCATAGGTTACACTGTTCACGTCATAGGTTACACTGTTCACGTCATAGGTTACACTGTTCACGTCATAGGTTACACTGTTCACGTCATAGGTTACACTGTTCACGTCATAGGTTACACTGTTCACGTCATAGGTTACACTGTTGACGTCATAGGTTACACTGTTGACGTCATAGGTTACTCTGTTGACGTCATAGGTTACACTGTTGACGTCATAGGTTACACTGTTCACGTCATAGGTTACACTGTTCACGTCATAGGTTACACTGTATACGTCATAGGTAACACTGTATACGTCATAGGTAACACTGTTGACGTCATAGGTTACACTGTTCACGTCATAGGTTACACTGTTCACGTCATAGGTTACACTGTTCACGTCATAGGTTACATTGTATACGTCATAGGTTACACTGTTGACGTCATAGGTAACACTGTTCACGTTATAGGTAACACTGTTCACGTCATAGGTTACACTGTTCACGTCATAGGTTACACTGTTGACGTCATAGGTTACACTGTTCACGTCATAGGTTACACTGTTCACGTCATAGGTTACACTGTTCACGTCATAGGTTACACTGTTCACGTCATAGGTTACACTGTTGACGTCATAGGTTACACTGTTCACGTCATAGGTTACACTGTTGACGTCATAGGTTACACTGTTGACGTCATAGGTTACACTGTTGACGTCATAGGTTACACTGTTGACGTCATAGGTTACACTGTTCACGTCATAGGTTACACTGTTGACGTCATAGGTTACACTGTTGACGTCATAGGTTACACTGTTCACGTCATAGGCTACACTGTTCACATCATAGGTTACACTGTTCACGTCATAGGCTACACTGTTCACGTCATAGGTTACACTGTTCACGTCATAGGTTACACTGTTCACGTCATAGGTTACACTGTTCACGTCATAGGTTACACTGTTGACGTCATAGGTTACACTGTTCACGTCATAGGTGACACTGTTCACGTCATAGGTTACACTGTTCACTTCATAGGTTACACTGTTCACTTCATAGGTTACACTGTTCACGTCATAGGTTACACTGTTCACGTCATAGGTTACACTGTTCACGTCATAGGTTACACTGTTCACGTCATAGGTTACATTGTATACGTCATAGGTTACACTGTTGACGTCATAGGTAACACTGTTCACGTTATAGGTAACACTGTTCACGTCATAGGTTACACTGTTCACGTCATAGGTTACACTGTTGACGTCATAGGTTACACTGTTCACGTCATAGGTTACACTGTTCACGTCATAGGTTACACTGTTCACGTCATAGGTTACACTGTTCACGTCATAGGTTACACTGTTGACGTCATAGGTTACACTGTTCACGTCATAGGTTACACTGTTGACGTCATAGGTTACACTGTTGACGTCATAGGTTACACTGTTGACGTCATAGGTTACACTGTTCACGTCATAGGCTACACTGTTCACATCATAGGTTACACTGTTCACGTCATAGGCTACACTGTTCACGTCATAGGTTACACTGTTCACGTCATAGGTTACACTGTTCACGTCATAGGTTACACTGTTGACGTCATAGGTTACACTGTTGACGTCATAGGTTACACTGTTCACGTCATAGGTGACACTGTTCACGTCATAGGTTACACTGTTCACTTCATAGGTTACACTGTTCACTTCATAGGTTACACTGTTCACGTCATAGGTTACACTGTTCACGTCATAGGTTACACTGTTCACGTCATAGGTTACACTGTTGACGTCATAGGTTACACTGTTGACGTCATAGGTTACACTGTTCACTTCATAGGTTACACTGTTCACTGTATACGTCATAGGTTACACTGTATACGTCATAGGTTACACTGTTGACGTCATAGGTAACACTGTTGACGTCATAGGTTACACTGTTCACGTCATAGGCTACACTGTTGGCTCATAGGTTACACTGTTGCACATACACTGTTACACATTTACACATACACTGTTACACATACACTGTTACACTGTTACACAGGTTACACATAGGCTCATAGGTTACACTGTTGACGTCATAGGTTACACTGTTGACGTCATAGGTTACACTGTTGACGTCATAGGTTACACTGTTGACGTCATAGGTTACACTGTTGACGTCATAGGTTACACTGTTGACGTCATAGTTTACACTGTTCACGTCATAGGTTACACTGTTCACGTCATAGGTTACACTGTTCACGTCATAGGTTACACTGTATACGTCATAGGTTACACTGTTGACGTCATAGATAACACTGTTGACGTCATAGGTTACACTGTTGACGTCATAGGTTACACTGTTCACTTCATAGGTTACACTGTATACGTCATAGGTTACAGTGTATACGTCATAGGTTACACTGTTGACGTCATAGGTAACACTGTTGACGTCATAGGTAACACTGTTGACGTCATAGGTAACACTGTTCACGTCATAGGTTACACTGTTCACGTCATAGGTTACACTGTTCACGTCATAGGTTACACTGTTCACGTCATAGGTTACACTGTTCACGTCATAGGTTACACTGTTCACGTCATAGGTTACACTGTTCACGTCATAGGTTACACTGTTCACGTCATAGGTTACACTGTTCACGTCATAGGTTACACTGTTCACGTCATAGGTTACACTGTTCACGTCATAGGTTACACTGTTCACGTCATAGGTTACACTGTTCACGTCATAGGTTACACTGTTCACGTCATAGGTTACACTGTTCACGTCATAGGTTACACTGTTCACGTCATAGGTTACACTGTTGACGTCATAGGTTACACTGTTCACGTCATAGGTTACACTGTTGACGTCATAGGTTACACTGTTCACGTCATAGGATACACTGTTCACGTCATAGGTTACACTGTTCACGTCATAGGTTACACTGTTCACGTCATAGGTTACACTGTTCACGTCATAGGTTACACTGTTCACGTCATAGGTTACACTGTTCACGTCATAGGTTACACTGTTCACGTCATAGGTTACACTGTTCACGTCATAGGTTACACTGTTCACGTCATAGGTTACACTGTTGACGTCATAGGTTACACTGTTGACGTCATAGGTTACACTGTTCACGTCATAGGTTACACTGTTGACGTAATAGGTTACACTGTTGACGTCATAGGTTACACTGTTCACGTCATAGGCTACACTGTTCACGTCATAGGCTACACTGTTCACGTCATAGGCTACACTGTTCACGTCATAGGCTACACTGTTCACGTCATAGGTTACACTGTTCACGTCATAGGCTACACTGTTCACGTCATAGGTTACACTGTTCACGTCATAGGCTACACTGTTCACGTCATAGGCTACACTGTTCACGTCATAGGCTACACTGTTCACGTCATAGGTTACACTGTTCACGTCATAGGTTACACTGTTCACGTCATAGGTTACACTGTTCACGTCATAGGTTACACTGTTGACGTCATAGGTTACACTGTTGACGTCATAGGTTACACTGTTCACGTCATAGGTTACACTGTTGACGTCATAGGTTACACTGTTGACGTCATAGGTTACACTGTTCACGTCATAGGCTACACTGTTCACGTCATAGGTTACACTGTTCACGTCATAGGCTACACTGTTCACGTCATAGGTTACACTGTTGACGTCATAGGTTACACTGTTCACGTCATAGGTTACACTGTTGACGTCATAGGTTACACTGTTGACGTCATAGGTTACACTGTTCACGTCATAGGCTACACTGTTCACGTCATAGGTTACACTGTTCACGTCATAGGCTACACTGTTCACGTCATAGGTTACACTGTTGACGTCATAGGTTACACTGTTGACGTCATAGGTTACACTGTTGACGTCATAGGTTACACTGTTCACGTCATAGGTTACACTGTTGACGTCATAGGTTACACTGTTCACGTCATAGGTTACACTGTTGACGTCATAGGTTACACTGTTGACGTCATAGGTTACACTGTTGACGTCATAGGTTACACTGTTCACGTCATAGGTTACACTGTTCACGTCATAGGTTACACTGTTCACGTCATAGGTTACACTGTTCACGTCATAGGTTACACTGTTCACGTCATAGGTTACACTGTATACGTCATAGGTTACACTGTTCACGTCATAGGTTACACTGTTCACGTCATAGGTTACACTGTTCACGTCATAGGTTACACTGTTCACGTCATAGGTTACACTGTTCACGTCATAGGTTACACTGTTCACGTCATAGGTTACACTGTTCACGTCATAGGTTACACTGTTCACGTCATAGGTTACACTGTTCACGTCATAGGTTACACTGTTCACGTCATAGGTTACACTGTTGACGTCATAGGTTACACTGTTGACGTCATAGGTTACACTGTTCACGTCATAGGCTACACTGTTCACGTCATAGGTTACACTGTTCACGTCATAGGCTACACTGTTCACGTCATAGGTTACACTGTTGACGTCATAGGTTACACTGTTGACGTCATAGGTTACACTGTTGACGTCATAGGTTACACTGTTGACGTCATAGGTTACACTGTTGACGTCATAGGTTACACTGTTGACGTCATAGGTTACACTGTTGACGTCATAGGTTACACTGTTCACGTCATAGGTTACACTGTTGACGTCATAGGTTACACTGTTCACGTCATAGGTTACACTGTTCACGTCATAGGTTACACTGTTCACGTCATAGGTTACACTGTTCACGTCATAGGTTACACTGTTCACGTCATAGGTTACACTGTATACGTCATAGGTTACACTGTTCACGTCATAGGTTACACTGTTCACGTCATAGGTTACACTGTTCACGTCATAGGTTACACTGTTCACGTCATAGGTTACACTGTTCACGTCATAGGTTACACTGTCGACGTCATAGGTTACACTGTTGACGTCATAGGTTACACTGTTGACGTCATAGGTTACACTGTTCACGTCATAGGTTACACTGTTCACGTCATAGGTTACACTGTTCACTTCATAGGTTACACTGTATACGTCATAGGTAACACTGTTCACGTCATAGGCTACACTGTTCACGTCATAGGTTACACTGTTCACGTCATAGGCTACACTGTTCACGTCATAGGCTACACTGTTCACGTCATAGGCTACACTGTTCACGTCATAGGCTACACTGTTCACGTCATAGGCTACACTGTTCACGTCATAGGCTACACTGTTCACGTCATAGGCTTCACTGTTCACGTCATAGGTTACACTGTTCACGTCATAGGTTACACTGTTCACGTCATAGGTTACACTGTTCACGTCATAGGTTACACTGTTCACGTCATAGGATACACTGTTCACGTCATAGGTTACACTGTTCACGTCATAGGTTACACTGTTCACGTCATAGGTTACACTGTTCACGTCATAGGTTACACTGTTGACGTCATAGGTTACACTGTTCACGTCATAGGTTACACTGTTCACGTCATAGGTCATAGGTTACACTGTTCACGTCATAGGTTACACTGTTCACGTCATAGGTTACACTGTTGGCGTCATAGGTTACACTGTTGACGTCATAGGTTACACTGTTCACGTCATAGGTTACACTGTTCACTTCATAGGTTACACTGTATACGTCATAGGTAACACTGTTCACGTCATAGGTTACACTGTTCACGTCATAGGTTACACTGTTCACGTCATAGGCTACACTGTTCACGTCATAGGCTACACTGTTCACGTCATAGGCTACACTGTTCACGTCATAGGCTACACTGTTCACGTCATAGGTTACACTGTTCACGTCATAGGTTACACTGTTCACGTCATAGGTTACACTGTTGACGTCATAGGTTACACTGTTGACGTCATAGGTTACACTGTTGACGTCATAGGTTACACTGTTGACGTCATAGGTTACACTGTTGACGTCATAGGTTACACTGTTCACGTCATAGGTTACACTGTTCACTTCATAGGTTACACTGTTCACGTCATAGGTTACACTGTTCACGTCATAGGTTACACCAGTGGTCGGGAACCTATGGCTCGCGAGCCATATATGGCTCTTTTGATGGCTGCATATGGCTCTTTTGACGCCGCCGCCCGTCGACAGATACTTCCGCGTTCGGAGGACAGGCAGATCGCGCCGCCGCAAGCGCGTTACTTCCGCGTTCGGAGGACAGGCAGATCGCGCCGCCGCACCCGCGTTACTTCCGCGTTCGGAGGACAGGCAGATCGCGCCGCCGCACCCGCGTTACTTCCGCGTTCGGAGGACAGGCAGATCGCGCCGCCGCACCCGCGTTACTTCTGCGTTCGGAGGACAGGCAGATCGCGCCGCCGCACCCGCGTTACTTTCGCGTTTGGAGAACAGAGATATCGCGCCGCACACCCCAACCCGCTTCGGACTATGGCTCTTCACAGCTTCATATTTAAAAAAAAAATGGGTATATGGCTCTCTCAGACAAAAAGGTTCCCGACCCCTTGGTTACACTGTTGATGTCATAGGTTACACTGTTGACGTCATAGGTTACACTGTTCACGTCATAGGTTACACTGTTCACGTCATAGGTTACACTGTTCACGTCATAGGTTACACTGTTCACGTCATAGGTTACACTGTTCACGTCATAGGTTACACTGTTGACGTCATAGGTTACACTGTTGACGTCATAGGTTACACTGTTCACGTCATAGGTTACACTGTTGACGTCATAGGTTACACTGTATACGTCAAAGGTAACACTGTTCACGTCATAGGTAACACTGTTGACGTCATAGGTTACACTGTTGACGTCATAGGTTACACTGTATACGTCATAGGTTACACTGTTCACGTCATAGGTAACACTGTTCAGGTCATAGGTAACACTGTTCACGTCATAGGTAACACTGTTCACGTCATAGGTTACACTGTTGACGTCATAGGTTACACTGTTCACGTCATAGGTTACACTGTTCACGTCATAGGTTACACTGTTCACGTCATAGGTTACACTGTTCACGTCATAGGTTACACTGTTCACGTCATAATTTACACTGTTCACGTCATAGGTTACACTGTATACGTCATAGGTTACACTGTTGACGTCATAGGTTACACTGTTGACGTCATAGGTTACACTGTTCACGTCATAGGTTACACTGTTCACGTCATAGGTTACACTGTTCACGTCATAGGTTACACTGTTCACGTCATAGGTTACACTGTTCACGTCATAGGTTACACTGTTCACGTCATAGGTTACACTGTTCACGTCATAGGTTACACTGTTCACGTCATAGGTTACACTGTTCACGTCATAGGTTACACTGTTCACGTCATAGGTTACACTGTTCACGTCATAGGTTACACTGTTCACGTCATAGGTTACACTGTTCACGTCATAGGTTACACTGTTCACGTCATAGGTTACACTGTTCACTGTTCACGTCATAGGTTACACTGTTCACGTCATAGGTTACACTGTTCACGTCATAGGTTACACTGTTCACGTCATAGGTTACACTGTTCACGTCATAGGTTACACTGTTCACGTCATAGGTTACACTGTTGACGTCATAGGTTACACTGTTCACGTCATAGGTTACACTGTTCACGTCATAGGTTACACTGTTCACGTCATAGGATACACTGTTCACGTCATAGGTTACACTGTTCACGTCATAGGTTACACTGTTCACGTCATAGGTTACACTGTTCACGTCATAGGTTACACTGTTCACGTCATAGGTTACACTGTTCACGTCATAGGTTACACTGTTCACGTCATAGGTTACACTGTTCACGTCATAGGTTACACTGTTGACGTCATAGGTTACACTGTTGACGTCATAGGTTACACTGTTCACGTCATAGGTTACACTGTTGACGTAATAGGTTACACTGTTGACGTCATAGGTTACACTGTTCACGTCATAGGCTACACTGTTCACGTCATAGGCTACACTGTTCACGTCATAGGCTACACTGTTCACGTCATAGGTTACACTGTTCACGTCATAGGCTACACTGTTCACGTCATAGGTTACACTGTTCACGTCATAGGCTACACTGTTCACGTCATAGGTTACACTGTTCACGTCATAGGCTACACTGTTCACGTCATAGGTTACACTGTTCACGTCATAGGTTACACTGTTCACGTCATAGGTTACACTGTTGACGTCATAGGTTACACTGTTGACGTCATAGGTTACACTGTTCACGTCATAGGTTACACTGTTCACTTCATAGGTTACACTGTATACGTCATAGGTAACACTGTTCACGTCATAGGTAACACTGTTCACGTCATAGGCTACACTGTTCACGTCATAGGTTACACTGTTCACGTCATAGGCTACACTGTTCACGTCATAGGCTACACTGTTCACGTCATAGGCTACACTGTTCACGTCATAGGCTTCACTGTTCACGTCATAGGTTACACTGTTCACGTCATAGGTTACACTGTTCACGTCATAGGTTACACTGTTCACGTCATAGGTTACACTGTTCACGTCATAGGTTACACTGTTCACGTCATAGGTTACACTGTTCACGTCATAGGTTACAATGTTCACGTCATAGGTTACACTGTTCACGTCATAGGTTACACTGTTGACGTCATAGGTTACACTGTTGGCGTCATAGGTTACACTGTTGACGTCATAGGTTACACTGTTCACGTCATAGGTTACACTGTTCACTTCATAGGTTACACTGTATACGTCATAGGTAACACTGTTCACGTCATAGGTTACACTGTTCACGTCATAGGTTACACTGTTCACGTCATAGGCTACACTGTTCACGTCATAGGCTACACTGTTCACGTCATAGGCTACACTGTTCACGTCATAGGCTACACTGTTCACGTCATAGGCTACACTGTTCACGTCATAGGTTACACTGTTCACGTCATAGGTTACACTGTTCACGTCATAGGTTACACTGTTCACGTCATAGGTTACACTGTTGACGTCATAGGTTACACTGTTGACGTCATAGGTTACACTGTTGACGTCATAGGTTACACTGTTCACGTCATAGGTTACACTGTTCACTTCATAGGTTACACTGTTCACGTCATAGGTTACACTGTTCACGTCATAGGTTACACTGTTCACGTCATAGGTTACACTGTTCACGTCATAGGTTACACTGTTCACGTCATAGGTTACACTGTTCACGTCATAGGTTACACTGTTCACGTCATAGGTTACACTGTTCACGTCATAGGTTACAATGTTCACGTCATAGGTTACACTGTTCACGTCATAGGTTACACTGTTGACGTCATAGGTTACACTGTTGGCGTCATAGGTTACACTGTTGACGTCATAGGTTACACTGTTCACGTCATAGGTTACACTGTTCACTTCATAGGTTACACTGTATACGTCATAGGTAACACTGTTCACGTCATAGGTTACACTGTTCACGTCATAGGTTACACTGTTCACGTCATAGGCTACACTGTTCACGTCATAGGCTACACTGTTCACGTCATAGGCTACACTGTTCACGTCATAGGCTACACTGTTCACGTCATAGGTTACACTGTTCACGTCATAGGTTACACTGTTCACGTCATAGGTTACACTGTTGACGTCATAGGTTACACTGTTGACGTCATAGGTTACACTGTTGACGTCATAGGTTACACTGTTGACGTCATAGGTTACACTGTTGACGTCATAGGTTACACTGTTCACGTCATAGGTTACACTGTTCACTTCATAGGTTACACTGTTCACGTCATAGGTTACACTGTTCACGTCATAGGTTACACCAGTGGTCGGGAACCTATGGCTCGCGAGCCATATATGGCTCTTTTGATGGCTGCATATGGCTCTTTTGACGCCGCCGCCCGTCGACAGATACTTCCGCGTTCGGAGGACAGGCAGATCGCGCCGCCGCAAGCGCGTTACTTCCGCGTTCGGAGGACAGGCAGATCGCGCCGCCGCACCCGCGTTACTTCCGCGTTCGGAGGACAGGCAGATCGCGCCGCCGCACCCGCGTTACTTCCGCGTTCGGAGGACAGGCAGATCGCGCCGCCGCACCCGCGTTACTTCTGCGTTCGGAGGACAGGCAGATCGCGCCGCCGCACCCGCGTTACTTTCGCGTTTGGAGAACAGAGATATCGCGCCGCACACCCCAACCCGCTTCGGACTATGGCTCTTCACAGCTTCATATTTAAAAAAAAAATGGGTATATGGCTCTCTCAGACAAAAAGGTTCCCGACCCCTTGGTTACACTGTTGATGTCATAGGTTACACTGTTGACGTCATAGGTTACACTGTTCACGTCATAGGTTACACTGTTCACGTCATAGGTTACACTGTTCACGTCATAGGTTACACTGTTCACGTCATAGGTTACACTGTTCACGTCATAGGTTACACTGTTCACGTCATAGGTTACACTGTTGACGTCATAGGTTACACTGTTCACGTCATAGGTTACACTGTTGACGTCATAGGTTACACTGTATACGTCATAGGTAACACTGTTCACGTCATAGGTAACACTGTTCACGTCATAGGTTACACTGTTGACGTCATAGGTTACACTGTATACGTCATAGGTTACACTGTTCACGTCATAGGTAACACTGTTCAGGTCATAGGTAACACTGTTCACGTCATAGGTAACACTCTTCACGTCATAGGTTACACTGTTGACGTCATAGGTTACACTGTTCACGTCATAGGTTACACTGTTCACGTCATAGGTTACACTGTTCACGTCATAGGTTACACTGTTCACGTCATAGGTTACACTGTTCACGTCATAGGTTACACTGTTCACGTCATAGGTTACACTGTTCACGTCATAGGTTACACTGTTGGCGTCATAGGTTACACTGTTCACGTCATAGGTTACACTGTTCACGTCATAGGTTACACTGTTCACGTCATAGGTTACATTGTATACGTCATAGGTTACACTGTTGACGTCATAGGTTACACTGTTCACGTCATAGGTTACACTGTTCACGTCATAGGTTACACTGTTCACGTCATAGGTTACACTGTTCACGTCATAGGTTACACTGTGACGTGAACAGTGTAACCTATGACGTGAACAGTGTAACCTATGACGTATACAGTGTAACCTATGACGCGAACAGTGTAAACTATGACGCGAACAGTGTAACCTATGACGTCAACAGTGTAAACTATGACGTGAACAGTGTAACCTATGACGTCAACAGTGTAACCTATGACGTCAACAGTGTAACCTATGACGTGAACAGTGTAACCTATGACGTGAACAGTGTAACCTATGACGTATACAGTGTAACCTATGACGTCAACAGTGTAACCTATGACGTCAACAGTGTAACCTATGACGTCAACAGTGTAACCTATGACGCGAACAGTGTAAACTATGACGCGAACAGTGTAACCTATGACGCGAACAGTGTAACCTATGACGTCAACAGTGTAACCTATGACGTCAACAGTGTAACCTATGACGTGAACAGTGTAACCTATGACGTGAACAGTGTAACCTATGACGTCAACAGTGTAACCTATGACGTGAACAGTGTAACCTATGACGTGAACAGTGTAACCTATGACGTGAACAGTGTAACCTATGACGTGAACAGTGTAAACTATGACGTATACAGTGTAACCTATGACGTATACAGTGTAAACTATGACGTATACAGTGTAAACTATGACGTATACAGTGTAAACTATGACGTATACAGTGTAACCTATGACGTATACAGTGTAAACTATGACGTGAACAGTGTAAACTATGACGCGAACAGTGTAAACTATGACGCGAACAGTGTAAACTATGACGCGAACAGTGTAAACTATGACGCGAACAGTGTAAACTATGACGCGATCATTGTAAACTATGACGCGAACAGTGTAACCTATGACGCGAACAGTGTAACCTATGACGCGAACAGTGTAAACTATGACGTATACAGTGTAACCTATGACGTATACAGTGTAACTTATGACGTATACAGTGTAACTTATGACGTATACAGTGTAACCTATGACGTGAACAGTGTAAACTATGACGCGAGCAGTGTAACCTATGACGGATACAGTGTAACCTATGACGCGAACAGTGTAAACTATGACGCGAACAGTGTAACCTATGACGCGAACAGTGTAACCTATGACGCGAACAGTGTAAACTATGACGCGAACAGTGTAAACTATGACGCGAACAGTGTAAACTATGACGCGAACAGTGTAAACTATGACGCGAACAGTGTAAACTATGACGCGAACAGTGTAACCTATGACGTGAACAGTGTAAACTATGACGTATACAGTGTAACCTATGACGCGAACAGTGTAAACTATGACGCGAACAGTGTAACCTATGACGCGAACAGTGTAACCTATGACGTGAACAGTGTAACCTATGACGTATACAGTGTAACTTATGACGTATACAGTGTAACCTATGACGTGAACAGTGTAAACTATGACGCGAACAGTGTAACCTATGACGCGAACAGTGTAACCTATCACGCGAACAGTGTAACCTATGACGCGAACAGTGTAAACTATGACGTATACAGTGTAACCTATGACGTGAACAGTGTAAACTATGACGCGAACAGTGTAAACTATGACGCGAACAGTGTAAACTATGACGCGAACAGTGTAAACTATGACGCGAACAGTGTAACCTATGACGTATACAGTGTAACCTATGACGTGAACAGTGTAAACTATGACGCGAACAGTGTAACCTATGACGTGAACAGTGTGAACTATGACGCGAACAGTGTAAACTATGACGCGAACAGTGTAACCTATGACGTGAACAGTGTAAACTATGACGTATACAGTGTAACCTATGACGCGAACAGTGTAAACTATGACGCGAACAGTGTAAACTATGACGCGAACAGTGTAAACTATGACGCGAACAGTGTAAACTATGACGCGAACAGTGTAAACTATGACGCGAACAGTGTAAACTATGACGCGAACAGTGTAAACTGACGCGAACAGTGTAACCTATGACGCGAACAGTGTAAACTATGACGCGAACAGTGTAAACTATGACGTCAACAGTGTAACCTATGACGTATACAGTGTAACCTATGACGTGAACAGTGTAAACTATGACGCGAACAGTGTAACCTATGACGCGAACAGTGTAACCTATGACGTGAACAGTGTAACCTATGACGCGAACAGTGTAAACTATGACGCGAACAGTGTAAACTATGACGTGAACAGTGTAAACTATGACGCGAACAGTGTAAACTATGACGCGAACAGTGTAAACTATGACGCGAACAGTGTAACCTATGACGCGAACAGTGTAAACTATGACGCGAACAGTGTAAACTATGACGTCAACAGTGTAACCTATGACGCGAACAGTGTAACCTATGACGCGAACAGTGTAAACTATGACGCGAACAGTGTAACCTATGACGTGAACAGTGTAAACTATGACGTATACAGTGTAACCTATGACGCGAACAGTGTAAACTATGACGCGAACAGTGTAAACTATGACGCGAACAGTGTAAACTATGACGCGAACAGTGTAAACTATGACGCGAACAGTGTAAACTATGACGCGAACAGTGTTACCTATGACGTGAACAGTATTACCTATGACGTATACAGTGTAACCTATGAAGTGAACAGTGTAACCTATGACGTGAACAGTGTAACCTATGACGTGAACAGTGTAACCTATGACGTGAACAGTGTAACCTATGACGTATACAGTGTAACTTATGACGTATACAGTGTAACCTATGACGTGAACAGTGTTACCTATGACGTATACAGTGTAACCTATGAAGTGAACAGTGTAACCTATGACGTGAACAGTGTAACCTATGACGTGAACAGTGTAACCTATGACGTGAACAGTGTAACCTATGACGTATACAGTGTAACTTATGACGTATACAGTGTAACCTATGACGTGAACAGTGTAAACTATGACGCGAACAGTGTAACCTATGACGCGAACAGTGTAACCTATGACGCGAACAGTGTAACCTATGACGCGAACAGTGTAAACTATGACGTATACAGTGTAACCTATGACGTGAACAGTGTAAACTATGACGCGAACAGTGTAAACTATGACGCGAACAGTGTAAACTATGACGCGAACAGTGTAAACTATGACGCGATCATTGTAAACTATGACGCGAACAGTGTAACCTATGACGTATACAGTGTAACCTATGACGTGAACAGTGTAAACTATGACGCGAACAGTGTAACCTATGACGTGAACAGTGTGAACTATGACGCGAACAGTGTAAACTATGACGCGAACAGTGTAACCTATGACGTGAACAGTGTAAACTATGACGTATACAGTGTAACCTATGACGCGAACAGTGTAAACTATGACGCGAACAGTGTAAACTATGACGCGAACAGTGTAAACTATGACGCGAACAGTGTAACCTATGACGCGAACAGTGTAAACTATGACGCGAACAGTGTAACCTATGACGTGAACAGTGTAAACTATGACGTATACAGTGTAACCTATGACGCGAACAGTGTAAACTATGACGCGAACAGTGTAAACTATGACGCGAACAGTGTAAACTATGACGCGAACAGTGTAAACTATGACGCGAACAGTGTAAACTATGACGCGAACAGTGTTACCTATGACGTGAACAGTATTACCTATGACGTATACAGTGTAACCTATGAAGTGAACAGTGTAACCTATGACGTGAACAGTGTAACCTATGACGTGAACAGTGTAACCTATGACGTGAACAGTGTAACCTATGACGTATACAGTGTAACTTATGACGTATACAGTGTAACCTATGACGTGAACAGTGTTACCTATGACGTATACAGTGTAACCTATGAAGTGAACAGTGTAACCTATGACGTGAACAGTGTAACCTATGACGTGAACAGTGTAACCTATGACGTGAACAGTGTAACCTATGACGTATACAGTGTAACTTATGACGTATACAGTGTAACCTATGACGTGAACAGTGTAAACTATGACGCGAACAGTGTAACCTATGACGCGAACAGTGTAACCTATGACGCGAACAGTGTAACCTATGACGCGAACAGTGTAAACTATGACGTATACAGTGTAACCTATGACGTGAACAGTGTAAACTATGACGCGAACAGTGTAAACTATGACGCGAACAGTGTAAACTATGACGCGAACAGTGTAAACTATGACGCGAACATTGTAAACTATGACGCGAACAGTGTAACCTATGACGTATACAGTGTAACCTATGACGTGAACAGTGTAAACTATGACGCGAACAGTGTAACCTATGACGTGAACAGTGTGAACTATGACGCGAACAGTGTAAACTATGACGCGAACAGTGTAACCTATGACGTGAACAGTGTAAACTATGACGTATACAGTGTAACCTATGACGCGAACAGTGTAAACTATGACGCGAACAGTGTAAACTATGACGCGAACAGTGTAACCTATGACGCGAACAGTGTAAACTATGACGTATACAGTGTAACCTATGACGTCAACAGTGTAGCCTATGACGCGAACAGTGTAAACTATGACGTCAACAGTGTAACCTATGACGTATACAGTGTAACCTATGACGCGAACAGTGTAAACTATGACGCGAACAGTGTAACCTATGACGCGAACAGTGTAACCTATGACGTGAACAGTGTAACCTATGACGCGAACAGTGTAAACTATGACGCGAACAGTGTAAACTATGACGCGAACAGTGTAAACTATGACGCGAACAGTGTAAACTATGACGCGAACAGTGTAACCTATGACGCGAACAGTGTAAACTATGACGCGAACAGTGTAACCTATGACGCGAACAGTGTAAACTATGACGCGAACAGTGTAACCTATGACGTGAACAGTGTAAACTATGACGTATACAGTGTAACCTATGACGCGAACAGTGTAACCTATGACGCGAACAGTGTAAACTATGACGCGAACAGTGTAAACTATGACGCGAACAGTGTAAACTATGACGCGAACAGTGTAAACTATGACGCGAACAGTGTAAACTATGACGCGAACAGTGTAAACTATGACGCGAACAGTGTAAACTATGACGCGAACAGTGTAAACTATGACGCGAACAGTGTAAACTATGACGCGAACAGTGTAAACTATGACGCGAACAGTGTAAACTTTTCACCGTTCACTTCATAGTTTCCCCTTTTTGTCTTAGTTTCCCCCTTTTATGTCATAATTTTGACCAAAGCATGATTTGTGTTGCATTGTGTCAGGATATGAAGATGTGCTTGCATATATTTGCGTTGCTCAGTGTTGAAAACAGCAGGACGAATGCTTCTCTCCGGACGTGTCGTGGATGAGCTGCATTGGTTTGTTCGGAGTCTCAGAGCTCCAGATAATAGAAGAGGAGCTTGATGAAGACATCAGATAATGTGGCGTCCGACATCACGGAGACCCATTAACACACACTTCAATTAACATATCAAAGATCATCTGCTCCATAAATACACGCAGTGACATCGCAGCCCCGTTACAGACGGAGTCTCCCTTCATGAGAGGCCGTTTTGAGCTGTAAAGGTTATGATGAAGCGTTGAGTGGCGTTATCTGGTGACATTTCTGCTGTTTGATGCTGTGACAAATGCCAGCGCTGTCACTGAACGCTTTAATTACACTCAGACTCGGACACATGATGGAGAATCATCCGCATGGATGTGAGGATCGTCAGCCTCTCGATTCATCACGTGTTTGAGCTTCTGAACCGTATCAACTCCACTTCTGCGCTTTACAGTGTGTGTGTGAGCGAGCGCGAGTGTGTGTGTGAGAGACATTGACAACAGTCGTTCTGAAGAAAACCTTTATTCAGTGTCAAAATATCACAATGGCCACACATTCAGCTGGCTGAGAGACAGAGAGAGAGAGAGACGACTACAGGTTATTTAAATCAGACTAAGAACATTGAGTACAGAAATTTACAATTCAAATGTCCAGCTGTTGCTCCAAATGAACAGAAACCAATCCAGCCAGAGAAACACTGACTCTGTGAGAGATGGACGTTATATTCCAGCAGGACGAGATCATGACACAACGGTTCAGGAAGCATTATAACCAGAGGAAGTGTGTGTTTAGTTGCGCTGGTGTGTTTGGATTCCTTTCAACCAGAACCTCTCAAAGAACAAATCAGAACCGACACGGATTCACATCGCTGACAGGCTTCCTTTCTGTGCTCCGATTCAACATGTGTCCAGCAACACTGACTGGTGTTGTGTGTGTGTGTGTGTGTGAGGTAGCACTGGTCAGGTTCGGTCATCTAGAGCTGGTTTGGTTGGATAGTTGAAAAAGAAACAAAAATCCTCCAGCATCTGAAACACACGGAGGTTGATTGAAGGCAGGAGTTTGCATGATAATTCACATTTATCTGAAATGTAAACATTGTTTGACAAGTTCTTGAGGATCCTGTGAGGAATGACAAATAAATAAAACATTGTAGGAATAATTCACTGAAAAATAAGTCATTTATTTGCATCCCAAACCTGAAAGAGGAAAGAATATACTTAAAAAAAAGTATATTGGTGGATTAAAGAAAAAAATTATATTTCAATGCTTTTTGTGTTTTATTTTTTTGGGACGAAAGCAAAACGGGGAAATTAAAAGATTAAGTTTTGAAAAATGTTATTGGCCAAAAGCAAAACTATAATTTCTAGACACTCAAATTTACATTTTTGAAAAATTCTATTAGACGAATCTTTGCTTGAAATTTTTTGTACAAAAGCAAAACTTTAGTGAGCAAACGGATGAATGCAAAGTTCAACTTTAAAGTGTAGAAAATTGTTACTGAATGAAAAAGTTTCAATCTTGTTCATAGTCATATTGTTAATTTGTTTCGGACAATAACAAAGGTTTAAAGAGCAAAGGGGGAAAGCAAAGTTCAAATTCAGAGATTTAAAAAAAAAAAAAAAAAAAAAAAAAAAAAACTTGAGCAAAAGCATTTAAGTAAACGAGTGAATGCAAATTCAAAGTGTTGAAAAGTTTCTCAAACTATTTCTCAAAATAAATAAAGCCCCTTTTGAAACTGGTTTGGGTTTGAATAAGTGACTCGTGTTTGAGTGAAATATCACAGTACCAAAACACACGTTTAACTGCTTATAAAACATTCACAAAGTGTGAAAAATATCCTTCTGGACTCTTCTCATAAAAATTGCCGCATTGAACGAGGCAGAAGTAAATCGTACCACAAGGGTACCGGAGAATCCCGTGGGAATCTACACGGTGGTGACGGACAGGAAGGCGTTGTGCACGGCCGATCCCTCCGGCTCCTTCTCCCCGTGCGTCATCAGCTCCTGGATCGTCATCCAGTTGTCCAGAATCTTCTTGTTGCGCTTCTTCATCATCTTGCGCTGGCTGAGCTGGATGATTCCCTCTCCCGCCGGATTCTCCCGCAGGCTCTCCAGGCGGCTGCGCTGCATGAACTCCCGGCGCCGCCGCTGCTCCTTGGCCCGCAGGAGGTGCTGCTTGCGCTCCTCTTTGCTCCAGTAACGGCCCATCTTCATCTCGCTCATGGCGTCGTCGTCCGTCGTCATGCCGCCGCTGCGTTCCTCCTTGATCTTCAGCGCTCGCTCCCGGAGGAGCCGATCCCGGACCGGCCGTTTGGTGATGTATCTAGTCCCGTCGCTCCGGACTTTCACCTTCCACTCCATCTTGGGTTGGGGTGCTCCGCTCATTCCCAGCAGGCCGTGGGTGAACTCCTGCTGCACCAGCTGCATGTAGCTCTGGAAGGGGCGCGTGTGGACGTCGGAGGCTCTGGATAAGGTGGCGATCCGAGTCCTCAGGGATCCGTCGTCCTCGGCGGGAGACTCCGAGGGGTTGCTGTGGTCGGGGCTGGCGCTCCGGAGGTTCCTGCGGTCCATGGCGAGCGGCGTGCTCCGCGAGCTCTCCGCCGTGTTGTACGCGCTCGAACTGTCCTTGTCCTTCTCCGGATGCTCGCTGATGCCCGGCAGCTTGGCCGGATCTTTGGGATGGCGCTGCTGCGCCCGCATGATGTTCTGGCACTCCAGCTGGATGCTGCGCAGCTCCTCGTTCAGCAGCCGCAGCTCGTGCTCGACACCGCTGCACTCGATGGTGCTGCTGCGCGTGTACAGCAGGCCGGACTCGCCGCCGTTGCGGATCTGACACTTGAGCTCCAGCAGCTGCTGATATCCGTCTCCCTCGGGAGCTTCGTCCCGGCCGTCCCGCCGGAGACACTGCGACAGCCGCTTCTGGATCTGCGCGAGTACGTTCTGCTCCGAGCCGGCCGCCGGACGGACCCTCGCCGGACTGTAGGAGCAGGACGCCGTGATGCTTTCCTCTTCAGCTCCTCGGCCCTGAGGACGAGTTTCAGGAGGAATTACTCAAAACCAGAATCCACCGGGAGATTTTGTGTTTACAATTCAATCACATTCATGCGTTTATCAGCTGCTTTTATCATCGCATTCAAGAAACACATTGACATTCTACTCAGTTCTTGCTTTCCCTGGGAATCAAACATGTTTATCAGCTGACGTTTGAATGGCCAAACTGGCAAATATTGAAGAGGAAATGATTCAGATTATTAATCTATCATTGTTTATTTACTAACAAATAATCATGTTCTTACTCCGTATCTTTGTCTTGTTTTCCAGTAAAACTTCAGTGATTTTGCTTCTTCTCCAGTAAATGCATCTTTATTTAAGAATGTTTAGATGTTTGTGCTGGAAAATCCCATGAAGAACGAGAAACTTTCCTGTGTGTCTAACAGTAGAGAGCAGTGCTTGCAACATCAAGGTCATGGGTTTGATTCCCAGGGAAAGAAAGAACTGATTAGAATATCAATGTGTTTCTTGAATGCGATGATAAAAGCAGCTGATAAATACATGAATGTTTAACATTGAGATGTTTTCTCACCTTCTCTTCCTCCGTTCTGTTCATCTCCTCCTCTTCTTCTCTCCTCTGTTCCTCCAGCATCTCCATCTTCAGCTCCTCCAGGAACTCGCTGTGCTCGTCGTCCAGCCACGGCTCCTCCTGAAACACCACATGAATCAGACATAACATCTAAACTTTCCTAAAACAAGACGCAAAATAACCTGTAAAAACATTCAATAGATCAAGAACTGATATCTGTCGTTCAGGTCAGAAAAAGGGAAAATAGGATTATTTTTCTGGCTCTTCTGCTTCTCCAGTAAGTGTCTGGATTAAAGAATCATTAGATGTTTCTGCTGGAGGAACGTCATGATTTAAAGTGTTTTTAAAAAGAATTCAAAATTCTCCAATTCAACCAAAATTCTCATTGAAAATGTTATTTTTTTGGCTCTAATATAAAAGTCTATTAAACATTCCACTGAAAATGGGAATGGACCTGAAATTCGGCTCCATTTCTTTCTTTTCAAATGAAATATGATCTGAGCGTTTCTTCATTAAACGGCTGTTCGTTGTGTTTTTATGGCTCTATTGCGAGAAACACGTTTATGACGTCTATCACACATTATTGGTGATGATGTCAGCAAACGAGCCTCACACATCTCCCACTCATCGTGTGTGTGTGTGTGTGTGTGTGTGTGTGTACCTGCATCTCAGGCCTGGCGACCAGTAGAATGATATTCCTGCTTTCGTCGTTCGTGAGAACGGCCACAGCTTCCTGTCTGTCCTGAATGTCCCGCCCATTGATCTGTCAATCACACACACCAGCCAATCAGAAGCAGCGGTTAATAGTAAAAAATACACTGCAATAAAACCTTTTTTCCTCAGTATTTCTGTATTTTCTAGCACATCTATATTCTTAAAGCAAGATTAATTTACTAAAGAAGCAAAAGTCACTAAAGAAATCAATCAAGTGTTTTTTTGCTTAAAACAAGAACAAATATCAAGCAGAATCAGAAAATAATCTTGTTTTCCCTTTGTTTATTTTATCAGATATTTGTTCTTGTTTCAAGCAAACGCACTGATTCATGTTTCTTAATATCTTCAGAGATTTTCTTCTCCAGTAACTGTGTCTTTATTTAAGAACGTTTATATATTTGTGCAGGAAAACAGAAACTTCACAACATCTCTTACTACAATATATTTAGTTTAGCAATTTCTCAGTTTGCCGCCAGCGACGCAGAACATGATTCATCCTGAAGCTCGACTGCGTGATTTTATCAGACAAACTGCAGCTAAAAATACACTGACAGCCGACTGCTCTCCTTCAGGTCCTGTAGCGCGCCAGAGGAACGACCCTGCTCTCCTTCAGGTCCTGTAGGTCGCCTCTCATCAGAAGCTCTGCGTTCTCGGAGGTTTAATGTAGAAGCCGTTTAGGAGGTCAAAGGTCAAAGGTGAAGTTACCTGTAAAATACGGTCTCCTTCCCGGATCCGACCGTCTCGCGCGGCAATGCTGTTCGGCTCGATCTGAGAATGAAAGCAGACATGTTTGGGATTAGTGATGGATATTCCCTGGATAATTCAGGATCTGATTGGCTGATGCCTCAAGACTTCCGGCCAATCCCGTGATTCATCCCTTTCCCATTCATTTAAGCAGCTTTGAGAACAATGGCAAGACAAAGATAGGAAACAGAGAACTAACAAAACAACTACAATCCCACAATGCACTGCACATGACGAGATCGAAATAAAAACTAGCGATATGAACGTTTTGGCCGATACCGATAATATTTATACTTGAAAAACGATAACCGATATATAATTGATAAAACTAAACAGATTTTATATAATTCTTGAGAGCCCGTTTACAAAAACAAACGTCTCTCCATTAAATCCAAACACACAATTATTACCATGTTCTTATTATAATTATGTAGCCGATATGATTATGATAATATATATCTCTGTTTTGAAGTGATTTCAATCAAATGAAGCGATTCAAAACATCATGACGAACATCTGAAGGAAATAACACATTTGTTTATTATTATTATCATCATCATTATATTATTTAAGCCTAATGTTCTTAAAACGAGAACGTCACAAATAAACGATATATCAAGCATTCCTATTAAAAAATGATGATTTCTATGTATATTACGGATATGCAAATATTTAGCCCACAGAAATACTCTTCCTCAGTTTCTGTCTGTTTTCCTGCACAAACATCTAAACTTTCCCAAATCAAGCTGCATTTCCTGAAGAATCACTGACGATAAGCACTGTTTACTGAAATAATGAATAAAATGAAGAGTTTAAAACCAGAACAAATATCAGCCTTATATAATCATCTTAATTCAAATCCACTGGCTGATATTTATTCTTGTTTTAAACTACATTTTATTCATTATTTCAGTAAATCTTCAGTTCGTCTTCAGTTTCCAGCAGGAGTTCAGCAGTCTTTACGCTGCGTTTCATGGGTTATTCACTCAAAATCCATTTCTGTGGGAAATGAAAGAGTTTTATCTGTGTATCGGTTTCTCTGCTTTTAACAGCCAATCAGTGTCAGTCAGCCTCCGTCCAATCACTGCAGTTATCTGTCTTCATTAGATCCCAGAATCCCTGCGGAGTTTCCCAGATCACACACACACACACACACTGAACCAATATCTGCTCACATCCCGCATGAATGAGTGTGTTCACTTCTGCTCGCTCTCTCGCTCTCTCTCTCTCTCTCTCTCCCTTCTCCTGCCGTTCATCACTGAATCCACGGAAGACACGGATCTCTGCTCTCCAATTTTATGGAGTGGAGATTTTAATAAGCCTGTAAGCGCTGATGGATCTGTACACACACACACACAAACTACAGCACCATTTATCTGTGTGTGTGTGTGTGTGTGTGTGTGTGAGAGATCGGCTCACCTCGCTGACGTAGATGGCGATGTCGTCCTCATCATCGGTCCTGTAACACAGCGTGAGGCCGAGCTTCTCCTGCCGGCTCATCCGACACAGTTCAACCTCCTGCGGGAACAAACACACGCGGGATTCACGGACGCAGGAGAGGAAGAGTGTGTGTCTTACTCAAGCTGCGTCAGGAACTGCATTGTGGGAAACGGCGTAGGATTTACACCGCAGCAAAACTCTAAATAATAGTGAGAATAAGCACTAATATCTTGAGTTTCTCGTCACACACTCGTCCTTCTCTCGCTCGTTTACCGTGAGCCGCTTCTCCAGAGCCGATGTTTGTTTTGGAAATAAGTTGGTAATTATGTTAATGAGCGATGAGTTATTCAGCTCGCTGTGAATCGCAGAGATGAAACGAGAATCATCATCATCATCATCATCATCATCAGCAGCAGCAGCGGATCTTCTGAATCTCATGATGACGAGAGTTTCAGATGAACACTGCTCTGATTCCTGATCCACCGGCTCTTTTAAACACTCCATTTTGAGAGATTTTACAGAAAGCAAGACTTAATATGTTTTAATAGGAATGTTTAGATATTTGCGCAGGAAAGTGAATGTTTTCAAGGTCGTTTGTCTCTGCAGAGGTCAGCGACTTCATCTCTCATCCGTCCATCCGCAGACCGACTGATTACAACAACAACAACAACACAACCAGAACCAGAAGCTGAGATCCTGCAGCCGCCACAATCACTCTCCTGAGCAACACACACACACACACAGTTCTCAGTTCTCTCTCTCTCTCTCTCTCTCTCTCTCTCTCAGGCGTGTTAAGTGGCGTTCACTTCCTCAAGCATGAAATCATAAGCACACGGACTGTAAATGGCATTAGTTCAGTGTAATATATTACATTTGCTCTGCCAGAACACAAACACGCACTCATAATGTCTCGTGAGGACGCGACCTCAGCGAACATACACACACACACACACACACACGGCGAAAAATGACATTACAGTGGAGTTCACTTATCTCGAGTCACGGTTAACTCGCCAATACTATTATGTCGACGTTTTTGAAGTGGAGTCGCCAAACTCCCTATTTGTCAGTATTTTCTCATCGGTTACGTCGATTCTTTAATGTCGGCGAAATCTAATATCTCGAGTACAAAAGAGGGACAAATTCACCACTTCACCTGGTTCTCGTGAGTCATGATCGCACAGAGTTCATTGCGAATGCGCTGAGTTTGCGTTGCACGTGGATCACGGTCCGTATGGTGACGCTTCTCTCAGCGCAGAAGAACTTGCAGAATTGCCGTAAAAATCAAGCGTTGCAGACGCTATCTTGGAAGAGGTGCATATTAACCGCGTGTGTAATACTTCCATCCATCTGCATATTCATCCATCCATCCACACATCTATCCAATCCATCCATCCATCTGCCCATCCATCCATCTGCCCATCCATCCATCCATCTGCCCATCCATCCATCCATCTGCCCATCCATCCATCCATCCGCCCATCCATCCATCCATCCATCCGCCCATCCATCCATCCATCCATCTGCCCATCCATCCATCCATCCATCTGCCCATCCATCCATCCATCCATCCATACATCAACCCATCTATCCAATCCATCCATCCATCAACCCATCTATCCAATCCATCCATCCATCTGCCTATCCATCCATCCATCCATTCCTACATCCATCAATCCATCCATCCATCTATGCATTTCTCTGCCTATCATCCATCCATCGCTGTCCCTTTCCATCCATCTATTTATCTTTTGCACTCACTCTATCACTCCGTCCATCCATCCATCACTCCGTCCATCCCTCCATCACTCCGTCCATCACTCCCTCCCTCCATCCATCACTCCCTCCCTCCATCCATCCATACATCTATCACTCCATCCATCCATCCATCCATACATCCATCACTCCATCCATCCATACATCTATCACTCCATCCATCCATACATCTATCACTCTATCCATCCATACATCTATCACTCTATCCATCCATCCATCCATCCTTGGCAAAACCCATGAAGAGAGTGAGATCCTCAGAGCGGTGGGTTCAGGTGGGCAGCGGTGGGCAATCCATCAGAGCAGCCAGTTCAGCCGCCGGTCGCGGGCATCATCTGTCAGCAGACGCCCGCGGGAGAGACTCCGACTCTATTACGGCGGCACGGCTCCTCGGATGGGGACGGCACATTACAGCGGACAGCATTATTAATGGAGGAGCGACGGGAGAAAGTCCTACCTCATACTCAAAGTCATCCGTCCTCTCGCCGTCTGCCGCCATGTTGGAGAGAAACTCGCTGCCCTCGAAGAACTCCTGATCCATCGTGTGCAGAGAGTGACAACTGCAGACAACAAGCCTTATTTACACATACAACCAATCAAAGAGACACAAACACTTTAATACAGTAACACTGTGTGTGAATTCCCAGCAGCTCCATCAACAGAATGAAAGAACACGTCTCTGCAAGATGAGCTGATGGTTTCCTCTGAGAGGCATGCAGAGAAACACACGAGGCCGTGAAGAACGAGAGCAGAGATTGCATATGTCAGCGGACGGAGACACACACGCACACAATGCATCTTCAGAGAGAGGAGAACTGAATGATGCGTCTGCACACGCGTGTTCATGAGATGAAGCTCCTGTCATGTGCAGTGCTGATAATGCGAGGACGTCTCGCTCTTCTCCGTAAATCTCCTCCAGCCGCTGGTCTCTGTGTTCTGTGCTGGAACATCCTGAGCGTGAGACGCAGCTGATCATCGTTCATTAGCGCGGGAAGCTACTCTGTTTGCAGCAATGCGGCGGGTTTATGATCTCAGCGGGAGCAACAGTTGCTGTGTGAATGAAACGAGCTCAACACTGACGAGCAGCAGCAGGAATCCTGACCCGCTTCACCCGCTTCATCCAGAACCAGCGCTGAGAACCTGAGTCACGATGACTGCAACACTTGCTGAACTGAGATTCCATTCATCCATCCATCCAACCATTTATCCATCCATCCATCCATCCATCCATAGATCCATCCATCTAACCATTCAACCATTTATCCATTCATCCATCCAACCAACCATTTATCCATTCATCCATCCAACCAACCATTTATCCATTCATCCATCCATCCATCCATCTATTCATCCACCCACCCATCCATTCATCCACCCACCCATCCATTTATCCACCCACCCATCCATTTATCCATTCATACATCCCTCCATCCATAAATCCATTAATACATCCCTCCATCCATAAATCCATTAATACATCCATCAATTCATCCACCCACTCATTCATCCATCCATCCATCCATCCAATCATCCACCCATCCATTTATCCATTCATACATCCATCTATCTATCTGTGATCTGTAAAATTATATTAAATTTTTGAGTTGCAATTATAACCATTTGCAACCTAAATGCAAATTCATGCTGAATTTAAATGCATTCACTGAAGCCTGGTGTTGTGATAAAATCCTCCCGGAGCGGCGCTGAGGTCAAACGGCAAACACTCCGGATGAGACTAATTATTCACAGATTCACACAGTCAAGCATCTTTACAGCAACAACATCCACCAAGAATTCCTGAACGGCTTCTTTAAAAGAACAAAGAACCCAAACCAGCTCACGACTCACCGAAGGGAGTTTAGAAGCAGAACACGGATCTTGAGCGCGAGACAAATGTGAGACTCTGAATTATCAATGGGCCGTTGTGCAGCATTAATTACCTCCCTAACACCCTCTCTGCGCCTCACACGCTTTCAATTAACTTCCCAGCATCCCCGGCGCTGCTTGTTTTGCAGTTCCTCCGTCTCCAGGGGAGAAACCCACATACTCTTCATGCTAAACTTTATCTCGTTCCTGCTTTGGTTCTCCTGAGAGAAGAACTCACAACAAGAAAGAGATATTTCAAGGAAAGCCCTTGAGCTCTTATGTGCCGTGAGTGTGTACCTGTCCGACAGGAGGAAGGGGCAGATGTCCGGCACGGGTGGTGTGGCGGGACGGAGTTTGGCCAACGCCATGATGTGCTCGAAGGTGATCTCCGTCTGCGTGCACACGTCCACCAACTGCACGTCCTGGCATGACCCCTGACCCCGGGGCAAAGGGGTCCGCCGGAGCACCTGCACCACGATGGGATCTTTGGCGTTTCGGAAAGCTTCAACCGCCTCCTCATGACTCGCTCTCGACAGATCCCTCCCATTCACCTGAAACGGAGAGAAAGCACCACTTACAAACTAATCCCATAGGAAACGTAGCGCTTTTTAAATGTGTGATTGTAGGGAAAACAGCGTCAACATCCGGCCAAACGTCTCCTCTGAGGAAAGACATACATCATCATTCCTGCTTTTATCATCGCATTCAAGAAACACATTGACATTCTAATCAGTTCTTGCTTTCCCTGGGAATCGAACCCATGACCTTGATGTTGCAAGCACTGCTCTCTACTGATAGAGATACATGTTTTAAAGCTAAACATACATATTTTTGCATTTAAAATGTCCATTCATTGGGTTACACACAACTGTGCATCACATTATTGGTTTGTTTACACTAAAACTGTAAGTCCAAATGCATGGATATTTATGAGCAATCATGTGAAATTCAGGCCTAAATATTGGCATTTATGTAAGATTTCTTCCCTGACTCACAGACTGAGAGCGATTGCATGTCTGTTCATCTGTAATTAAGCTCTCCTGGAATGAATTGAGCAGATTAAGTCACACAGGACACTGATTGGCTATTAATGACACACATTATATAATCCGGCGGCTGCCGCTGCGTCTCAAAGCATCATTAAGATGTGATCTGGAGCGTCTCTCCATTCGAAGTAAATCATACATGAGAGAGTGCGAATCCATCACAGAGAAGATTGTATCCAAATGAAGGGAGTTTGATCTGGAATACTGATTATAATCATGTTTAATTCATAGGATAATTTCAAAAAGTTCATATTAACAGTTCAGAAAAGAGTTTATAGCTCGGAAAAAACTAGACTTTTTGATTCTGAAGCGACTAATGGAGAGAGAGTGGGCGGGGCTTACAGATCGACTGGCCAATGAGAGACGGGGGTTTGTTCAGGAAACATGATTAAAACATTCAGCGTTTGTGCCGAAATTCAGCAAAACGATATAGTATAATATACATGTACTCTTTTTTTAGTAAAAGAGTGAGAATGTGTGCGTATCAGTGAGAGAGAGTAAGTGATAGTGAGAGAGAGGAGTGAGTGAGCGAGTGGGCGGGGCTATCAGATGGACTGACCAATGACAGATGGGGAAATGTTCAGGAAACATGATTGTACGGTCATTGTTGGTGCAGAAATTAAGCAGTTCACCTTTAAATTTATAATAATTTCAAACACCAAATGAAATATCCAATCTAAAGCCCCATGCGAATCGTATACATGTCAGAGAAAGTCCTCGTTAAAGCAGCTTTCTGAATAATAGAGCAATTACAAGCGTTCCTTCAGCGCTATAAATGAGCAGTGAACACACGGTTCAGAGCCGACGACGCGCCGCTTGACGTCATTTAATATTGATCTTCATCACACTCTCCGCCGGAGCGACTCTGACTGTGAATGATGTACTGACGAGGAGAGCTTCGTTTAGCTCAGTAATTGGCCCGTGGAGAGAACAATCATGATGAAACTCGCCATTTACAGTCTAATACGGTCAAACACAGCCGTGTGTGTGCAGGGAAATAAATACACACTCCAGGAAACAGTATTATTAATTTACACACAGCGAATAATCACGGTTATTTAGTCAAACACGCTGGTAGTTTGTGTTCTGGTGGAGCAGAGAGGAGGAACACAAAGGATTGTGGGTAGATGAATGACCTCGAGGATCATGATGGAGAAACGAGCGGATCCGTGTTCGTCCTCTTCAGATTCTCCGAATGGAAAGAAAGAAATTAGTTTCCGGCGTGTTGTTTAAAGGAGAGCCAGATGGAGCGATTAATCCCAATCGAGGAAGTGAATAATAATTATTCCTGGCGTCTGATCCGGAAGATCCGACACGTGCTGAACGCGACGCCAGCAGAGGATTATCCTCAAATCACACATGAAGTCATGGATATCAGCCGATATATGATCAGTTTTACTGATATCGTTATCGGCCCGATACACTAAAGCGATAAATAATGAATTATTTTCTTCTGTTCATCATTATGGGATTGAATCGCTTGAGATTTGATTGGAAAGGGATGAAATATTATCTCTGAACAATATATCGGTTATTATCGGCTTTCAAATGTTACTAATTATCGGTGATTGTATCAGTCAAAGTTTGTCATTTCAGTGCATCACTACATTAAATTATTTTTATTTGTTCTACTGGAGGTTACTCGCACACACACACAGAGACACTCATACACAAACAGAGATACACACACACAGTATGTGGCAGTAAGATTTTTAAGTGTAAAATCTGTAGTGTATATTTAAATAGTAATTAGTCTTTGTGACTGTGTGTGCTCGTTATATTTAAATAGAGAGAAGTGTCAGTGTGGTTGTGGATGTGCGGCTGTGTTTCCGCAGGTGAAGCTGGAGAACGAGCGTCTGCGTCTGTTTGCTCAGGAATCAACAGCAGCTGCGCTCGGAAAGACTGGAGATTTTCTCTCGCACACACACGCGCACGCAGACACACACACACACACGCACGCACTGAAAGCCACTATAAAACAAGCAGCTCGTAAATAAAGGAGACAAAGACTGTTTTGACGCCTCGTGTCTGATCCTCTGCTCTCGTTCTCCATCTCATCTTTCAAGTACATTTGAGTGGCTTTAAATGAAGTGAATGTTTGCTTGTGAGAGCATTAGCCTTTCATTGACTGACCAACGAGTAATCAACTAACTCTGACCATCAATCTGATTCTGCTTCATCTGCGGCTGGACCAGAGAACAGCTAATCCATCCCACAGACACACACCGACGGAGGAACCCGAGCCACAGACCAGAAGAACTAAACACCAGAGCGTTCACATAGCAACTCCCCAGCAACCATCTAGCACATCATACCAACTGCATAGCAACCACCTAGGACATCATTGCAACTGCATGACAACTCTCTATCAACCATTCAGAATACCATAGCAACCACAAGAGAACCCATGGCAAACATTCACAATGCCATTCACTATTCACTAACCCTAAACCTAAACCCTAACTTCAACTTTCTAGCATCCACTCAACAAACTTCCTAGCAACCATTCAGAACATCATAGGAAGCACATGGCAACACCTTAGCAACCACAGTATGGCATGACAAGTCCCGAGCATCCACTCATAAGACCATAGCAATTACACAGCAACTCCCTAGCAACTACTCAGAACAGCACAGCAACCCCTTGGCAACCAATCATAATACCATAGCAACTCCCTAGCAACGTCATATGGAGTTGTTGAGCTGGAGTAATATATTTTGCAAGTGTACTATTGTTAAGCACTGTTAATAAAGGCCTGCTTTGCTTAGAAGCAGTGAACTTAAGACTCTTGAAGAGAAGGTTCTCGTCACGGACAAAAGCACAAACATTCCCTGCATTACACAGAAAAACACGCATTTGAAACAAGAATTTGACAGAGAACACCAAAATGGCTGTATCTCTGCTAAGCTTCAGGATATTCTCACCAGAGTTGGTGCGTGTCATGAGCCATGACCCGAGGCACGGATGCGGCGCAGCGCCACCTACTGCTCAGGAGACATGAATAATTCACATTTTTGCTGAATGGTTAAACCAAGAATCACAATGAGTAGAGTCGAACGATACCCAATTTTCAAAGGTTTTGGCCATTTTGAATTTTGTCGTAAAATGCTATATTTTTAGAAAGCATTGGAGTTTCGTTATGGTATGTATTGTATGTCCGTATGTTGTTATCCAGTATGGTGGAACTAAAAAGCGCTTTGAGGCAGCGCCACCTTGTGGTCAAAAGACACAATGAAACACAATAGATTAATAAGGCTGAATAGATTCCTTCGGTCATGCCGAGAACACAGATACCAAATTTGCCATAGTCATCCACTTTGATTTTCAAAGATTCGTATCATTTTCAGACCTTGCCAGAAAAAGTTGTGGATTTCGTGTTAATAGACAAACCCACTTTTTCAACAAAAGTGATTCTGAGGCTGAATCTCGGCAATACTTTGGCATCTTAACACCAAACTTTGCATGTGTCATCATCTCAATCTCAGCACAACACACCAATTTGGTCACAGCGCCACCTATTGGCCGAAAATGATGAACCATTAAATAATATTACTAGTGACTATATTGATGATTTTTCTGGCATGTCTTATCGTGTTTTCTTTGTGTTTGGCCCCTGAATGGCTGCTATATTTCCTTTTATATTTTAAACATTATTCTTAGTGTCACTTTTTCAATACTTTATCAACAATAACCTGATTTCATGGAGTATATTAACTGTTGGGGACATTATTTTGGTTTCATAATTCAAATCGGACCAATAAGTCACATGGTTTGCCTGCATTCATTCACACAAGAAAGGTCTCCAAACATCGGGCTGTGAATCAATTTCATTTTCATAAACTAATCCAATATGGAGTCGTGCACTTAGCCGAGAAGTGCCATTACATTCCCCAAAATGTGATTCCCGCCACTGAAGGGGAGCGAGAGAAAGCAGTGTCCCGTCGGCTCTCCGTCACCGTTCACACGGGATAAATGTCTCATTTCAATAATAAACGCCAGGCTAAAATATGAGCAGGTGCTGTACAGACGTTATGAGTTCATAAATCACTCGCTGACAGACGGACCAGCCGTACGGATGGATATAAAACAGCGGTCGGACCACCGGGGAAATCTGACCATCACACAGCGACACGAGCAGCTGAACAGAAACCTTCAGCTCTAAACGTCACCGGCGGCTGTTTTTCACCCTAATGGAGCCACTCGCTCTGCGGGAGCGCCGAGTCCTCACAGACGCAACCAATCCAACAATTCCCTGCTCCAATTCATCTGCTGACACCCCTGGACCAACACACACACACACACACACACACACACACACACACACACACACACACCGAGACTACAGCAAACACACACACACAATCACACCGAGACTACAGCAAACACACACACATCGAGACTACAGCAAACACACACTGCACATTTAACTTCTACGCAACATTTTCCCAGGAGAAGATGAATATTCAGTGGGAAATATCCTTGATTGCATCGGCCATTTGATTGGATTAAAAAGAGAGAGGGAGTGACAAAGGAAGGAGTGAAACAGAAAATGTAAAACAGTAAGATGGAGATCAGTGAATGGAGGAGGAAGGGAAAACAGGGGTGCAGTATATCGTATTTAGCAGGTAGCACATGTGTGCAAAATATGCAGATTTCCTGTATACACTAAATTAAATATGCAATATGACTTTGTATTTCCAGTGTCAAGTCCTCCTCTAATTTAATCTCCAAAGGACACTAGGACAACTCAAATTTGACTAGATGACTTTTCTTTTTCTTTTTCTTTTTCTTGACTTTGTCAGTTGATTCAGTGAATTAGTTTTTTCTTAGGTTGTAAACCTTTAAAAGATAGAAACAAAAGTTACAATTTTAACAAGCCATGATAAATGTAAGCTTTTAACATTTAACAGAATTTTTACATTTACAAACTCAAAACGAACAGAAACTCATTTGAAATGAAAAATGAAGTCAATGTTGCAATGCATTCCTGAACCAAACTACACAGTAGTTAAAGATACTTCACACAGCATTTCAAACACAAAGAACTTAAACATTTCACCGACCATTGGCGTCTTTGGGACTGAACCGTCGAGTGAACTTGGTGTGTGTCTTCTCTCTGAAGATTATTTTCCTGAATGAATGAGAACCTCCATGTTTTATCAGGTGCTCTCAATCAGTGAAAATTACTAATCAGGTGATAAGCAGCCAGTTTGCTGATGCACTCTGGGAATTGTAGTTCTTAACCCATTTCTGAGATTTAGCTCAACATCCAGGTTAATGTTTGCACAGCACATGATAACATTACAGCAAACTACTGTTTGAAACTGAGGGTTAGGTATCTAGAAGTATGCAGTAAATAGCATGGATTGCAGATTTTAGTAAGTTTAAGCTATTATTCTCTTTTAAAAAATGTTTTTATCTTTGTAAATGTAATTTACAGCATACTAAGCAATAGTAGTATGCTGCAGTATTCAGTAAGTATTCCAAACGTTAAAAACATTTTTTGCACTTGTAACATTTAATGAGTAGCTAGGAATAGTATGTACTGCAGTATTCATTACGTATTAAGCTAGTTTTCTCTATTTCAAACTTACATTTTGTACAACTTTTTCATTTTAATTTAAAAGCAGCCAGGAAAATCAGTGTGCAGTTCACACCACAGACAGTACAGATTGCATTATATATGCAGTATTTAGCACATACTGCAGTGTTGAGCAAGTACACTATTCCAGACTCATATTTGTTTATGTCCTGAAGAACACGCGAGTGCCGTTTACCTGTTGGAAACTGGCTGTGTGGTTGCCAGGGCATTATGCGGTTGCTAAGCGTGTGTTCAGTGTTGCTATGTGTGGTTGCCAGGGTGTTTTGGGTGTTTTGCTGAAGTCTTCACCCGTTCTAGTGCTGCTTGAGTTAGATGAGTGTGTGGCGCCTCGGGTCAGAGGAACCGTCCCGCATTAAACACCTCGGCCTGAAGCCCAAACAAACAGCAGCGCTCCATCTTTCTGTGCATCTGCGTCCATCTGTCTCTCTTTCATCCGCGCTCTGTCCATCAGCAGATGCTCTCGGGGAAATCTGAGCGCAGGATGAAGCGGGAAACACAGACGAGCGCAGAAACACGCCGCTGGAACCGCTAAATATAACAGCCCTTCAGAGCGCAGGGGCCGCGAGACAAAAATAGAAGAAAAACTCATTTAAAAGAAACAATACAAGGATAATAAAATAAGTACATCATTATAAAAAATACAATTATATTAAGTACATACTTATAATTAAATGAGTAAATAATCTAAAAAAGAAATAAAACAAACAAGAAGATATATTATAGATTAAAAACAAATATATATATTATATAGAAATAAATAATAAAAAAGCAATGTAGCAATAAATTTGACTAAAAATGTATAAAAAAAAAAGTAACAATATGGTATTAAAAAATTAAATAAACAATAAAAAAATTTAATCTATAAACAATGAAATTGTTAAAATAAACATAAATCATTATATTAAAATGAGTAGATAAATAGATAATTATATTGACAACTAAATAAAACAATAATATTATTTAAAATAAAACCGCTATAAATAAATATAACAATAATTAAATTAATTTATAATAATTTAAATAGACTAAAATTTAATAAAAAAATAAAAAATAAAAATTATATTAAAATAAAACAATTACAAAATATACATTGTAATAAAATTAATAAAAACAATAAATACATAATAAAGCGGATTCGATTACAATAAGTAAATAAAAAATAGACTAAAATAAATAAGTAATGCATCTAACAGTGCAGTAAATAGAAAAAAAATCACAGAAAATATTCAGCATATAATATATGCATGCATCATATAATCTATAGTTCCTCGCATGATCATATCTGAGAGTTTCAGCCGTGACATAAACACTATAATGCAGTAAACTCTCACAGAACTCACACACACGCGCGCGCACGCACACACACACACACACACACACACACACACACACACACACACACACACACACACACACACACACACACACACTCCTTTATGAATCAGTTTCCCTCCACACACACACACACACACACACACACACACACACACACACACACACACACACACACACACACACACACTCCTTTATGAATCAGTTTCCCTCCACACACACTCAACAGATCCTTAAAGTTGCTGGGATGATGATAAACACACTCAGCTGGAGGAAATAAACGCATCTGACTGAAGCGAAGCAGCAATTACACACAATACACAACTAATTACAGCATGTAAACAAAGAGTTTCCCCTCCAGTGACGAACTCAAACTCCATCCATCACACACTCATTTCACCAGAACGCCAGTGAAACTGAAGCTGC
>JAWRVZ010000606.1:52529-117529 GCA_037043235.1 Rhodeus uyekii
CACATTCACTCTGGTTCTAGACAAATCTTGAAACGGAACATAAAAAATTAAGTTTTGAAATCAAACCAGTTTTGATGATGTAATTTACTCACAGCCTAAAAATGTAAAAGCTTCCACAAGGTTTTACGGCTGTCTTACGAGTCCGATCGCCTTCAGGAAACGCACATCTAGCTTCTGCATCAGGGAAACCACATTAAAGATCGTAACGGCAACACAGGAGGCAAGAAACCCTGAAAACGAGACTCTGAGGGGCCCGACTGAGCCTTCAAACATCACTGAGGGTCTCTGGTAATGAAATAAAGGACAGGGAAGGACAAACGGGGGTCTCGTTCAGCTAAGAGACCAGGCATGAATGGCAAACACGTACAAGTGCAAATGAACTCCTGGAGAGACATGGAAGGAAGGAATGCGCTCGCTCCTCCAGGGGCCCCAAACTCAGGGGTCATCGGGGACAAAAGCCTAATAACATCAGTTACACTGCTTTCTGTGAGTTTACAGGAGAAAAGTGAGATTTACACATGAAAGAGAAACGCGCTCCCTCCTCCTCTCACAGCAGATCATGTGACGTCTCACTTCCTCCGACTCACTCACACGCTTTCATGCGGATCGAGGGAATCCCGGGAACATTTCACTCCAGAATAAGAGATTCTGCTTTGCTTGAAGAAAATGAAGAATATTTTGAAGTAAGATTATATTTGTAATCTGTGGTTTGTAATAATAATTGATATATATATAAATGTTTTAGTGTATATATGTGTCAAAATATAAGATATAAATATAAAATGTATGATTATCAAACTAATTAAATATAAAGTTTAAAGAAATTAAATAATAATACAAAAAGATGTACATATATATATATATATATATATATACTGTATATTTATATATAAATAATCAATAATTAAATAAGACATTTTTTGAAATGTTCCAATTATATATATATATATATATATATATATATACACACAATATAGAATTTTATATATTTTTTTTCTCCAGCATTATCATTTCATTTCTCTTAACTATATATTTAATTATTTTGATAATCTTACATTTTATATTTATATCTTATATTTTGACATATTTACACTCAAACATTTCATATATATATATATATATATATATATATATATATATATATATATATATATATATATATATATTAAATAAATAATACTTAATAATAGTATTTAGTAATATATGTAAATGCACTGATAATTAAAACTAAACTAAAATGTTATGTATAAACAATAATATTATGTATACACATTTTAAAACTATTATTTAATTTAATGTTTATATTACAATTTGTCTTTAGAACTTTTTTTAATCTTACATTGATTTCAATAAAAAATTGCATTAATTAATTAATTAACTGCAGTAATTAAAAGCCAATTGAATGAGAAAATTAAGATTTTATTTAAATTATTAAGTATTCATAGAAATGGAAAAATCTAAAGTAAAACATGCGTCACTTTAAGATGCATTGCAGTAATCTGGGCATTAGATTTCTGGACATTAATATAATGAGAATTTGGAGGGAAACGTGTTTAATTGTCAAAAATATTCATCATGCAAAACTTTGAGATGAAACATGTTCACTTCAATCAAAACAATAATCACAGATGATCAAATCATCATGTTTTGAATCGAGTTATTTCAAATTCTATTACCAGTTTCAATTATACAACACATCAAAACTCGTCAGCTCGTGTGTGTGGATCTGTCACTCAGAGCGAGAGACTGACGCTCCTGATTTATGATTCTTCTCTGCCTCATTAACAGCCGACAAACTAAAGCCTGCGATCTCCAGCACTGCTATAGAGAGAGAGAGAGAGAGAGAGAGAGAAAGACAGAGAGAATTACTGGCTCTTTAGCATCACAGATGAACAGTGAAATCTGCTCACACACACACACACTCAGTGGATCTCTATGAAAGTGTGTTTCTCATAGCAAGCACTGAGAGAGAGCAAAGAGATGTTCTCAGATGTTGAGAGTGAATCTGATCAATCAGAGGTTCAGGTTTCGTTATCTGGAGTGAAAGTTTTCAGCCCTGAATGAAACTCTGTTCACACAAGCACAGAAAGAAATCTGATTTTAGCCAATCCAGTTCAAATCTGATATAATATATTTAACATACAAAATAATAATATAGAACAGTCCATCTAAAAAATAAATAAAAAATATATTTATAATGTATGCTCCTTTAAAAAAATCTGCTTCAAAAATAATCATATAAAATAAATAAATAAATAACATAAAACTTAGTCCATCTAAAAAATGTTAAAAATCTTTTTCTACTGTATGTTGCAAAAAGTATATAATAAATAAATAAAATTTATATTAAATTAAATATATTCATAACAAAAATAACAGAATGGTTTTTATGTTGCATTAAGTAAATAAAATAAATTAAGTAAATAAATTAAAAATTAAGTAAAGTGAATTAAGTAAATAAAATTAAAGTAGTAAAATAACTCAGAAAAAAAAAATAAAAACAACAGAAAATAATAAATCTACCACATTATAGCATCAATATACATCGATATCCAACATTATAGAGAACTAAACCTTTCTATAAATCACTGTGACTGTGAGAAGAGTGTGATTCCCCGCGCTCGCATCATTCACACGCAGTGATGGATTTATGAAAAACATCTTCCATTCATTCAGTCTCTACAAGAGACAGACGTTCCCTTCATCCTCCTCCAGAGACGCGGCAGGTGATTAAACGGGTCAAACGGACCTGCTGACGATTCCACTCGATTTCTTCAGGAGGAAGAGGAAGAGGAGAAGAGGATGAGAGGAGGAAATCACAGTGTGTGTTTGTACAAGAAATCATTCTGATATGCAGACGTGCTGCTTAAGAAACATTTCTGGTCGGTATCAGTGTTGTGCTGCTTCAGATTTTTGGGCAAACGGTTTCATTTTTCCAGATTTTTTCATGAAAGAATAGCATTTATTTGAAATAGAATCTTTTGTGACATTATAAATGCTTTACTGTCACTTAAAAAAACAAACAATGAACCGCAGGCTTTCCTGTGTCTCAGTCAGAGCGTGGCGCTTGCAACGCCAAAGTCATGGGTTCGATTCCCAGGGAAAGCAAGAACTGTGAGCTTTGAATGCACTGCAAACGCAGAGTCCCGCTGGTTCTGATCCGTAAAGCCCGACTCCTCTGGGATCTCCTGCAGACAGATGGAGAATCAGCGCTTCTCCACACCGCTCTGACCCGGACAAATCGGCACGAGGGCGGCTGCGATTGTTTTTCAATATGTGTAGTAACCTTTGACCCTGGGCTCTGCGGTGTGAGGGGTCAGCAGAAGGACGTAGATTAAACGCAGAGAATTGCCTGTCAGTTATTACTTTTATCCAATCAATAGAGAGCAGGGATCTTTTGTGCGGCTCAGTGTGCCACGGCTGCTCTGTCTGACACGATCAATGCCATAATACCAGCGGATATAAAACACTCCACCAGAGAGAGTGTGTGTGTGTGTGTGTGTGTGTGTGTGTTTGGACTAATGACAGATCTGTTAACCACAAACATACTGTGATCAAACCACAGGATGTGACTGTCTTCTCAAGAGATATAAAAACAATAAAGTTGTTAATGGCAGTTGCTGGAGTGTTGTTAAGGTGTTTATTGCGGTTGCTAGGGCATTGATAGGTTGTTCATGTAAGTTGCTAGGGGATTCCTATGTTGTTCATGGTGGTTGTGTTTAGGGTGTTGTGGGTGGCCGTTATGGAGTTGACAGGATGTTCATAGTGGTTGCTAGGGTGTTGTGGTAAGTTCCTAGGTAATTTCTAGGATACTTTTAGTGGTTGCTAGGGTGCTCCCTGTGGTTTCTAGGTCTTTCCTTGGGTGTTCATTTCGGTTGCTAGGGCACCATAAGGGTGTGCTTGATAGGGTAAAGTGGATGGTTGCTTGGGCATTTTTGGTGGTTGCTAAGGCACTGCTAGGGTGTTCATTGTGCATCATAGGGTGTCGTGAGTGGTTGCCATGGTTTTCAACTTGGTTTCTAGGGCACTGATAGGTTGTTCATGCAAGTTGGTGGGTTATTGCTAGGGTGTTCATAATGTTTGCTGTGGGGTTGTGGTTGCTAGGCTGTTTAAGCAGGTTGCTAAGGGATCCCTAGGGTATTCTTGGTAGATGAGAGAGTGTTGTGGGTAGTTGCTAAGGCATTGCTTTGGGTGTTTCTAGTGTTCACACATTAGTGCAAACTTTACACACACAGACACACACAAACACACAGACTTACACTCACACAGACTCTCACTCACACACACACACACACACACACACACACACACACACACACACACACACACACACACACACACACACACACACACACACACACACACACACAGACTCACACACGCTGGAAGCGACAGACACATGTAATACTGTGTTATAATACTGAGTGTGTTCAAGAGGTGTTTCACATCAATCACAGCATGACTTCCCTGTCACTTTAATCTGATGAGCTTCAGGACGAGTGTTTTTCTCATATGATGGCGCTCAAGGGTGGTTCTGGTGTGTGTGCAGAAGCACCTTGTCCTTCACGATGCTGGTAAACAGCGGTTGGCATCAGCTGACATCATCACATCACGTCTGTATAAACGCTGACCTCGTTTTCCATGTGAGAGAAACTGCAACACACAAATCAAACAAGTTCACTTTAAAGAAAAGGAAATGGTGACGCTGTTCTCAGATCATTTGATCTTAAGAGAATCTGCAATCAGATTCTAGTAGTATCTTGGCAAATCAGAGCAGAGACGTTAAACTCAATTTATAAAGTGTTGTTTTTGGCATCATTATTTTACAAAGTATCAATGAACTCACATGCTCAATAAAATTCTAGAGACATTTGTGAGAAGCTTTTCACAAGAGAAACATCTGAGAAGCAGGAGAATCCAGAAAACAAATCACCTTTTAATGAAGTTGATATGTAATGTTGAGAAAGTGCAAAAAAAAGTTACTGTAAAGCAAATAAACTAAACTAAAACTACTCATTTTATATAAAACACAAATTTTACTAAATATATTTGCTCTACAATCAAAGCCATATATCTAATCAAGTTGTGTTCCAAATTTGAAGTCGAAATCACTAAAATGTAGTTCCTATGAGATTTTGATTTGCTGCAAAACCAAAAACATCCACCGGGAGATTTGTTATGCATTCTCCTGTAACAAATTAATATATTTCTCTCACAATATCACTTCCATCACAAAACAAACACCACATACGGAATCTCAAGTCTGAGACCTTTTCAAGGATATGTTACATCAAGATTAAAAAAATATTTGTTTAGAAAATAATTTTGTAATACATGACACCGCCCACTAGGGGGAGGAGCCTGCCAAAGTAGCGTTAAAGTAGCGTTTCCATGATAACGCAATGTCCAATTTCAAAGCGGTTTTCACAGGATGAATTTTGAGTGTTTAAGCTTTTGAATAATACCAAATTTATGCTGATTCATAAAACATGTGATATGAAAAAAAGGCTATAAAAAAAGAGTGCTAGCGGGATGACACTTGTTAAAGAGACAGAAGAGAGTAATAATTCAACCATAGAATTGCTTCTTTTACTGATACACTAACACTATGAAACATTTACAATGTTATTGAACTTAGTTGAATCAACATGAACTGAATTGCGCTACATAATGTCACTACTTTCATCTGCACAGCTGAATTAAAAATTAATGATTTTATAATGAAGTCATTTTACAACATAAACACTTTTATTTTCCTAATGTGAAGCTGCTTTTGAAACAGTTTGTATTGTATTAAATGCCATATAAATAAATGTGACTTAAATGTCTTTCCCTGCAACGGATTTAACAAACAACGTGGCAGAAATGCTTCAGATTCTTTCCTTTTGACGCTGTTTTCACTCTGTCTGTCGAGCAGATGTTTATTATGCAGCTAAACGGCACGTTTTCATGGAAAAGCTGTGAAATTCAGAGCTGTAATCAAGAAAGGCTGGGTCTCTGCAAACTGTACTGGACTGCACAGAAAGGCTGCTTCCCTCTGGATCAAATGATAAGGAAATTGCGCCACCTGGTGGTCAAAAGATGAGCATCACTATCAGATCAGTTCTTTTTGGCCTATTCAGGACGTCAGATTTACTCCGGCTTGTTTTATTTAGCTGTTTCAAGCATTTAAGCAATCCAGTCCGCTTACTCAAGCAAGATGGATAGCACAATTCTGGAAGACTGCATGTATACGGGAGACTGGGGCAAGTTGTCACACTTTTTTACCCTAGTAGGTTTATTTTTCAAGGTAGATTTATTAAACTTTTGTGACACTATTCCCTCTATAGAGGGACTAATTTATTTTGAAATATGAATTACTATCTTTAAAAAGCAAGTTTTCACAATAACTGTGACTTTAACATTAAGTATGGGCCATTTAGTGACTTTAGGAAAGATTTAAAATGTAAAACGTTTTTTGAGATCCAAATCTTGTGATTTACATATGTGACAACTTGCCCCAGTCTACACTACATACAATATTTAGTTTATAAATTCAAACTTATCTCACGTGTGGGTTCTGATTCAAACAGATGCATGCTGGGATATCCCATCAGAACCAAACAAGCAGTTTCTGACAGGATTTTTGTCTACATCTCATCAAATGTTTAATAGCAGCGAATCAGTCACCGGGGCTAGTTGTCACAAGGCCAGTATCTCTATGAGCTTTTAAGTCGTTACGCATATGTTTGGTTTCAATCTTTACATTTTGTAATGCAACTGTTATGCAACTCATTAATTATACTGTTATATATCTGTAAGGCCAAACAATGTTTTGAGCATGTTATATTTTACAGATTTGGTGTTACATGAATTATTCTGTTTAATTATTCACTGTTAATTAGGTGTGTGTGTACGAGTGAGTTAGTGAGTGTGTGTGTGTGTGTATGAGAGAGTGTGTGTCAGTGAGAGAGTTAGTGTGTGAGTGTGGGTGTGTTTGAGTGAGTGTGTGTGTGCGTGCATGTGTGTGTGTGAGAGAGAGTGTGTTTGTGAATGAGTGTGTGAGACTGAGTGTGTATGTGTGTTTGTCGTTGAGAGAGTGAATGTGTGTGTGTGTGTGTGTGTATGTAAGAGAGAGTGTGTGTGTCTCACTCCACCTCGGCCCGTTGACCTGTCAGCTCCCCCCAGTGACCCTTGACCTGGTGGCTCTCCTTTGGTCAGTCGTCGCTCCACCACAGGCTTGCGGTTTGTCCGCTGTTCCCGGTCCCTCCACCCCGACGTGGTCTCCTGTGCCTCCGCCTGCGCCCTGAGATCCATCGGCTCCGCCTCCGTCGGTCATCGCTACACCCTGCTCCTCCCTCCATCGAGCTCTGGGTCTGTGTGCTCGCCTTCCTCCTCATTCGCCACCGGGATCTCTGTATCAAAGCGTCAAGTTTGGAGGAGGAGGCGGGAACCGGCGAACATTTAACAGCTTTAATTATAGAATAACTCACAACAAAATGAAAGTAATGGCGGCAGTCCCTCCTCTCTCGTCGCTCCTTCTTATTCCCCCTCTCCTCCATGAGATACGGGTCCTCTCACGGCCCTCGGCCCGTCCTGTTCGCCATTACTTTAGTTTGTTTATTATTAGAGTACATTTTGAACTCTTCATCATCTTCATCTGTAACACTCATGTTAAAGTATGCTTTAGTTTGCATTGATATCTTGTCAGTGCATTGAGTCGTGAACTTTAACTATATTTAAAAGCAATTATGAAAGTACATACAAAGACGTATTTAAGTCCAACTTAAGATTGCATTTAATATAAACTTAATTACAATTACAATCAATTACATATAATGTGTTTATATTTACATATACCGGTAATTATACTTTCATAATGGCTTAGTTAGTCGAAAACATTAACTTTAATTCACACTTAAGTGTGTTCATTTTAAAGTGTTTTTTATTTGTGTATACACTTTATAAAAGTACTACTTTTACACAAGAGTTTATAAAACGGCCACCGCAATATTAAAGCTAAAACAACTTTTAAAGCTGTTTAATATTAAAATATTAATGCTTTCCTGTGTGTCTAACTGTAGAGAGCAGTGCTTGCAACATCAAGGTCATGGGTTCGATTCCCAGGGAAAGCAAGAACTGATTAGAATGTCAATGTGTTTCTTGAATGCGATGATAAAAGCAGCTGATAAATGCAGGAATGTGAATCGAGGTTTACTTTTAAACATTCTGTTCTACAAACAAAAACACGTTTCTGTTGCTAAGGGTGGTTGCTAAGGATGATACACAGATCTTGCTACCGACCAATCAGCGAGCAGAAGCAGAAGCGTCCGCTTTGAGAAGAGAGAGGGAGAGAGAGAGAGAGAGAGAGAGAGAGGAAGAGAGAGAGAGAGAGAGAGAGGGGGAGAGAGGAAGAGAGAGAGAGAGGGGGGGAGAGAGGAAGAGAGGTCGCAGAAGCGTCGGATGAAGAGCAGAGATGCATCGCAGTCACCAGCCGCTGAAGCCCGCGAGCAACAGGTTCCTGCAGCGGAGATGGGACCAGAATTTCTTCCGCGAGCACCGCTGTCAGGTGCGCATCACACACACACACACACACACACACACACACACACACACACACACACACACACACACACACACACACACCACTGCAGGAGCTCAAATTGAATTCGTTTTTTTTTCAGTTGATGCTCATTTTCTTTCAAGTTATGAATTTATGGGGTTTTAGAAAACTGTAATAACCCTGCTTTGGCGTGTGTGTTAGATGTAAGCGTGTTTGTGTGTGTGTGTGAGTGAGTGAGTGTGTATGTGAATCTGTATGTGTGTGAGGTGTGTGTGTGTAGGTTTATATTACATTGTGAACCAAATGTCCACACAAAGAGAACGAATGCCACACTGATCCAGCGGATCTCGTGAAACTGATTAATAAACAAATTATTGTTGTTGTTTTTTAAATGTAAAAATGCATCTGTTTCCTGCGATGTGTGAGTTTACTTTAGACAGTTTGTACAGTATAAAAACCATTACGCCTGTGAAGAGTTCTTACAAAGATAGAGAAACTGTGTCTGTGTGAGTCGAGAGCAATGCTTGCAACATCAAGGTCATGGGTTCGATTCACAGGGAAAGCAAGAACTGATTAGAATGTCAATGTGTTTCTTGAACGCGATGATAAAAGCAGCTGATAAATGCATGAATGTAGATGCAACCGTGTGTGAGAGTAAGAGAATGTGTGTGTGTGTGTTTGTGAGAGAGTGTGTGAGTGTGTGTGTGAACATATACACACAGTTTATGGTGATCTCTCTCTCTGTTTCTCTGTAAGGTGAGAGAGGCCAAACCTGTGGTCGACACCAAGGGCGTTCAAACACCTCTGCATATCCAGCAGAAACTGAAGAAAGTCCAGGTGTTTCATCAAATCATATCTAAACAAGAATATATTTACAGATCCATAATTATTATTGAGGACAAAAGATGATGTTTGAAGAATGTGGGGAATCGAGCAGATCTATAACAGCATTTGTTCACACTGAAAGTCGTGGTTTCCGTGTGTAAATAAAGTGGGATGTTCTCTGGAGTCGCTCGGATGTAAACCGCTGTCGTCTTCAGTTGCAGGAAGAGAGGATGCTCATCATTCAGAGAGACAACCATCACCTGGCCAACAATCTGACTGCTATCACACACTCCAAAGGACTGGTGGACCACAGGAACCATTACCAACACGGCAGGTGTGTGTGTGTGTGTGTGTGTGTGTGTGTGTGAGTGTGTGAGAGTGTGTGAGAGAGAGAGAGAGAGTGTGTGTGTGTGTGTGTGTGTCTCGGTGACCTGGTTAGGAGGTGTGTGTGTGAGCTGGGTTTCGGTCTCTGATCTCCCGCGGCGTCTCACGTCATCTCAAACTGACAGGCTGAATCATTAATGCGCTGTTGACAAAGACTGTATGAATTATTGAGAGACACAGAAGCTGTTCTCCATCATCCCCTCTTCCTCTCGCTCGCTCAATGTTTGCTCTTTTCTACAGTATTATGGTTTGTCTTTGTTTAAAAAAGGTTTGAATCAAGCTCGATTACAGTTTCATTAATGTACTGACATTTCTTTTCCTTCATATTTTTAATTTTACTAAAATAATCTGTTTTAGATTAATAAACTGAAAACCTGTTATGTTGACGTCTGAACACGAAAAATGCTTTTAGTGCATCGTTGTAAATGTACGGATATGTATTTGTCATTTTTATTATTTTTCAAAAATGACATCTATATAGTTTTTATCCATTTTTAGTTTTAGTTATTTTAGTACATCCATATAAGCAAAGTTAAAAATATAAACGCAAAAAATAAACACAAAATGAAATAAAATAATACAAAACATAAATAATTTAATTATTATTTATTAAACTTTTTTATTAAAAGTTATTTTATTTAATTTAGAGTTTATTTGTGTATATGTGGAAGATTATTTCCACTACAGAATAAAATAATTAAAAAGATAATTGCCACCTTTTATCTCATAATTCTGACTTTTTTCTCGTAATTGAGTTTATATCATGCAGTTCTGAGAAAAACATTCTGCAAAAGGTCGCAATTATCTTTTTTATTTTGTGGCAGAAACAAGCTTCCATAATAAATTAATAAATAGTGTCTAAATATTGTTTAGTTTATATGATCTATGAATGACATCCATGTCTGTTTTTCTCAGTCTGAACGGACAGAAACGGATGGAGAAGCTCCTTCAGGTGACTCACGAAAACCAGGAGATCTACCAGCGAATCACGGCGCAGAAATCCGACTACAGGAGGGAACTCTGGGAAGAAGACTGGGAAATAACCAAGCGCAGGAGAGACGCCATCGCACACTATCCCCGCGGATTGACCAGTAAACAGGTCTGACGCTAATTCGTTTACTGACCTTCATGAAACACAACAAACAAGCTTTGGATTCTCGTTAAAGTCTGTTTTTGTGCCACATGAAAGAAAGTAAAGAAACCTGTGGCTTAGTGAAGACCTTTAAAGTGACAATTCACACTACTTTGTAAATGAATGCTATTGTGATTCATCCATACATGTTTTTTTAAATAATGCTTTCATTAAAACATCTATAAAAACTGTGTGCTGGATCATTAAGACTTAAACTCCGCCCCCTGCTCCGCAGAGCCACGCCCACATCTCAACATCCAACCAATGAACAGTTGGCTGAGAGAAACACGTCCCATCCTACTGTTTTACAGCCTCACTACAGAAATCTGTCTCTACTTTTGATTCATCATGACTTTAAAGCTTTTTTTCTCTGTCACAGAAACTCACAAAGGTTGTGAAGTTCTCTGGAGGGAGTCAGCCGTCGTCCAGCGCTGTTGAAGACGACAGCGGGGAAACCACAGAAGAAGAACCGCAGCCAGCAACATGAAGACAATCTATTAAAGATCTCAAAACCAGTTAATGAGACTCTGACTGAGCAATAAATTACAGAACCTGAACGTGACAATAAACAATATACACCCGTGTGTGTGTGTATTATAAATGAGTGTATTAGTGCATAACTAACTAGTGTATCTAACACAAAAGTTTGTGTATATGCGCATGTATGTGTGTGTGTTCCTCATTCATGTTAGTGAGCTCTGTAGTTTTACTGGATGACAACTAGTGACTCATGTATGTCTGTTTTAATTTTTCATAAAGGATTTATATTACTTAATACTTCAGAAGCATAACTGAGAACTTTATTATCTTCTGAAGGCATCTCACAGCCGTCACTATGCAGAACATCTGTCCTCCACTGGATGGCAACACAACACAACACAACACAACCATGCGTGCAGGACAAACCAAACCTGCTGAGCTGAAAACACAAGAGCAGAAGCAGAAATCATGTCAGCTGGTTATTGCTGCTCGCAGATGATGGATGACATCTTGCATAGCATTTGCATCTTTATTAATCAGAACAGTCCAGACAACACGAGCAATGAGATTTCTGAAGACAGGAAACATTTGGCCTCCTGTTCTGACGCTCTTTAAGCATTTATTAGAACTATTTTTCATCAGAGAAGTCAAAAGATCCTAAATGATGTTCCTCTTTTCATGCATAACCACAAAACATCATGAGGTGCTGCATGAAAATCACAAACAGGGAATCGTGGTTATGAAAAATACTACATTTAATTCAAAATTTGAACCAGGTTTGTTCATTTGTGATCCAAACATGGGTGGAAACAACCCAACTCTTTTTAGAGTGTAGTCTTGCAGGACGTACCGTTAAAAGGTTCAAAGACTTGATACTGTTTTTGAAATCTGATCAGAAATAGCCTATGGTAAAAAACTTAATACTGTGGAAAAATTATTAACTGATTTCTGTGTGAATTTAATTTATTCCTGTGATTAAAGCTGAATTTATTAGATGATAAATACAGTAAAACAGTGTAATATTATATCAGTGTAAAACAGCTGTTTTCTATGTGAATATATAGTAAAGTGTCATTTATTCCTGTGATTAAAGCTGAATTTATTAGATGATAAATACAGTAAAACAGTGTAATATTATATCAGTGTAAAACAGCTGTTTTCTATGTGAATATATAGTAAAGTGTCATTTATTCCTGTGATTAAAGCTGAATTTATTAGATGATAAATACAGTAAAACAGTGTAATATTATATCAGTGTAAAACAGCTGTTTTCTATGTGAATATATAGTAAAGTGTCATTTATTCCTGTTATTAAAGCTGAATTTATTAGATGATAAATACAGTAAAACAGTGTAATATTATATCAGTGTAAAACAGCTGTTTTCTATGTGAATATATAGTAAAGTGTCATTTATTCCTGTGATTAAAGCTGAATTTATTAGATGATAAATACAGTAAAACAGTGTAATATTATATCAGTGTAAAACAGCTGTTTTCTATGTGAATATATAGTAAAGTGTCATTTATTCCTGTTATTAAAGCTGAATTTATTAGATGATAAATACAGTAAAATAGTGTAATATTATATCAGTGTAAAACAGCTGTTTTCTATGTGAATATATAGTAAAGTGTCATTTATTCCTGTGATTAAAGCTGAATTTATTAGATGATAAATACAGTAAAACAGTGTAATATTATATCAGTGTAAAACAGCTGTTTTCTATGTGAATATATAGTAAAGTGTCATTTATTCCTGTGATTAAAGTTGTATTTTCAGCATCATTACTCCAGTCTTCAGTGTCACATGATCCTTCACAAATTATTCTGATATGATGATTTGATGCTCAACAAACATTTATGATTATTATCGGCATTGAAATTTGTCAATGTGTTACTTGCCATTTTTGATTGAAAGCTGTATCCTCACCCTTTTATTTTTCCAGGAACAACCTCAAATTTAAGTCTCAGTTTCATTACGGATCAATCTTATTCATGCTTGTGAATAGGAAGATTTTGCATAAACGATGCTTTGAATCTCCATCCGTTACAGTAACAATTCCATCAAAAGGCTTCAGAAGTCATAAAAAAAACAATTAAGCTCACGTATATAATACGATATTGCTGTGTATTTGACAAACTCTGGTATGAAATGCAAAAGCCAGAAAAGTTTCTGAAATGCTTCCCATCAAAGACCCTCCGAGACACATAAAACAGAATATTTTATAGAAAAATACATTTATTTATAGAGGGTTCACAAGCCAGAGCTTAACGGCACAGGAGACCTGAAAGAAAATGTGATGCTGGGAAAGGTCCATAAAAGGTTCAAACCGGAAAAATGATTTTCCAGAAGTCAGAAAGTCTGACTCTTAAATAGATGTGTGTGCAATTCATATAAGAGTGTTTATGTGCTGCTTAGTTGCAGTCCAATAACGAAGTGTGCACAATATGATGCAAACAGGTTTGATTTGAACACACATCATTTAGCAATGAATAACGCTTGATTTATTTAGAAAGTACTCAAAATAGAAGCAACTTCACTAGCAATCTCGGACTTTTGGACCCACTGTACATTACAAACACAACAAACTTCATTTCAACACATGAAATCGCACCTAGAGTTACACGGAGAACCAACATTCAACAGATATCACAATTAAGACCTGTGTTGCTATTTGTAAGTCACATTAATGACCTTGAACTGAGACCAACATGTTTATCTTTTAATGAATTTTATATATATATAAAATTACAGCTATATTGGACTAAAATCAGAAGAACTGCAATTTCAGTTATTGCAGACAAACAGGTTAAAAATGTCTCATGTAAATTTAACAATCCAATAATCATCTAGAATTTGAAGAACAATGATTTTCATTATATATATATATATATATATATATATATATATGCACAAATGCAACAGGTTAACAATAATGTTTACCTATATATATTTTACTAGAAAGTTTTAATGTAAAATGCCACACAGGGACTTTGAAGTGAATATATCCATGAATCAGCGTTTAAACTGATTCTTTTACAGAACTCAATCAAACCCATTAACAGTTAAGGGTCGCTCACACCATGAATGATAGCTATAATAATAACTATATTAGTGTCCATACCACATATTATTGTCTCTTTAAATACTCAAGCTCTTAAAAAAAGAAGAAGGATGGATTCTGATTGGCTGTCAATGTTTTCACCATTCATCAGCTGGAAAAAAACAATAATATATTTCTCTGTGCCGTTATTGTTATAGTTACGCGGTGTACGATATCTTTATTGTTATAGTTATGCGGTGGACGATATCTTTATTGTTATAGTTATGTGGTGGACGATATCTTTATTCGGTAGACGATATCTTTATTGTTATAGTTATGTGGTGTACGATATCTTTATTGTTATAGTTATGTGGTGGACGATATCTTTATTGTTATAGTTATGCGGTGGACGATATCTTTATTGTTATAGTTATGTGGTGGACGATATCTTTATTGTTATAGTTATGTGGTGGACGATATCTTTATTCGGTGGACGATATCTTTATTGTTATAGTTATGCGGTGGACGATATCTTTATTGTTATAGTTATGTGGTGGACGATCTCTTTATTCGGTGGACGATATCTTTATTGTTATAGTTATGTGGTGGACGATCTCTTTATTCGGTGGACGATATCTTTATTGTTATAGTTATGCGGTGGACGATATCTTTATTGTTATAGTTATGTGGTGGACGATATCTTTATTGTTATAGTTATGCGGTGGACGATATCTTTATTGTTATAGTTATGTGGTGGACGATATCTTTATTGTTATAGTTATGTGGTGGACGATATCTTTATTCGGTGGACGATATCTTTATTGTTATAGTTATGTGGTGGACGATATCTTTATTCGGTGGACGATATCTTTATTGTTATAGTTATGTGGTGGACGATATCTTTATTGTTATAGTTATGCGGTGGATGATATCTTTATTGTTATAGTTATGTGGTGGACGATATCTTTATTGTTATAGTTATGTGGTGGACGATATCTTTATTGTTATAGTTATGTGGTGGATGATATCTTTATTGTTATAGTTATGTGGTGGATGATATCTTTATTGTTATAGTTATGTGGTGGACGATATCTTTATTGTTATAGTTATGCGGTGGACGATATCTTTATTGTTATAGTTATGTGGTGGACGATATCTTTATTGTTATAGTTATGTGGTGGACGATATCTTTATGTGGTGTACGATATCTTTATGTGGTGTACGATATCTTTATTGTTATAGTTATGTGGTGGACGATATCTTTATGTGGTGTAAGATATCTTTATTGTTATAGTTATGTGGTGGACGATATCTTTATGTGGTGGATGATATCTTTATTGTTATAGTTATGCGGTGGACGATATCTTTATTGTTATAGTTATGTGGTGGACGATATCTTTATTCGGTGGACGATATCTTTATTGTTATAGTTATGTGGTGGACGATATCTTAATTGTTATAGTTATGTGGTGGACGATATCTTTATTCGGTGGACGATATCTTTATTGTTATAGTTATGTGGTGGACGATATCTTAATTGTTATAGTTATGTGGTGGACGATATCTTTATTGTTATAGTTATGTGGTGGACGATATCTTAATTGTTATAGTTATGTGGTGGACGATATCTTAATTGTTATAGTTATGTGGTGGACGATATCTTAATTGTTATAGTTATGTGGTGGACGATATCTTTATCATTATAGCTATGCGGTGGACGATATCTTTATAGTTATACAGTGGACGATATCTTTATGCGGTGGACGATATCTTAATTGTTATAGTTATGTGGTGGATGATATCTTTATCATTATAGCTATGCGGTGGACGATATCTTTATAGTTATACAGTGGACGATATCTTTATGCGGTGGACGATATCTTTATTGTTATAGTTATGCGGTGGACGATATCTTTATGTGGTGGATGATATCTTTATTGTTATAGTTATGCAGTGGACGATATCTTTATAGTTATACAGTGGACGATATCTTTATGCGGTGGACGATATCTTTATTGCTATAGTTATGCAGTGGACGATATCTTTATGTGGTGGATGATATCTTTATTGTTATAGTTACGCGGTGGACGATATCTTTATCGTTATAGCTATGCGGTGGACGATGTCTTTATTGTTATACAGTGGACGATATCTTGATTACTATAGTTATACAGTGGACGATATCTTTATGCGGTGGACGATATCTTTATGCGGTGGACGATATCTTTATCATTATAGCTATGCGGTGGACGATATCTTTATCATTATAGCTATGCGGTGGACGATATCTTTATCATTATAGTTATGCAGTGGACGATATCTTTATGCGGTGGACGATATCTTTATTGTTATAGTTATGCGGTGGACGATATCTTTATGTGTTGGACGATATCTTTATTGTTATAGTTATGCGGTGGACGATATCTTTATGCGGTGGACGATATCTTTATTGTTATAGTTATGCGGTGGACGATATCTTTATCGTTATAGTTATGCGGTGGACGATATCTTTATCGTTATAGTTATGCGGTGGACGATATTTTTATTGTTATAGTTATGTGGTGGACGATATCTTTATCGTTATAGTCATGCGGTGGACGATATTTTTATTGTTATAGTTATGCGGTGGACGATATCTTTATGCGGTGGACGATATCTTTATTGTTATAGTTATGCGGTGGACGATATCTTTATCGTTATAGTTATGCGGTGGACGATATCTTTATTGTTATAGTTATGCGGTGGACGATATCTTTATGCGGTGGACGATATCTTTATTGTTATAGTTATGCGGTGGACGATATCTTTATGCGGTGGACGATATCTTTATTGTTATAGTTATGCGGTGGACGATATCTTTATCGTTATAGTTATGTGGTGGACGATATCTTTATCGTTATAGTTATGCAATGGACGATATCTTTATAGTTATACGGTGGATGATATCTTTATGTGGTGGATGATATCTTTAATGTTATAGTTATGTAGTGGACGATATCTTTAAGCGGTGGACGATATCTTTATGGTGAAAGATATGTGGTGGATATCGTTATGCAGTGGACGATATCTTTATCGTTGTACGTTGGACAATATCTTTAGCGTTATACGGTGGACGTTATATTTATTGTTACAATTATGTGGTGGACGATATCTTTATTGTTACAATTATACGGTGGACAATATCTTTATGATGTGGATGAAATCTTTATCGTTGTATTAATTGTTCTGGGTGTGAATGGTGATGCTAATTAACATCTCTCGTGAATAACATGAGAACAATTTAAAAAGTGCATAAAAGGAATGCGATAATCGTTTTCGCTCAGCCCTTGTTAGTTGGTCATGTTTGCATCCCATTACACAAGAATCTTGGTTGTTGCTGAGCGATGTACAAAACAAACGTAAAATAAGTTCTTGCGGCAATATCATCGAGCATCAGGTGAAGAAATCTTTCGAGATGGCTTCCACGAAATTGGGCGCCGACATCAGGATCCCAATTGTGCAGAGGATTGTAAAAATGGAGAACGCCATGAGGCACAAACGATCGATCACTGCCGCGGCGAACTTCCATTCGTTACACACAATCTCATCCTCGTCCTGATCGCGGAATCGTTTAGCGATATACCTCACTTCCTCCAGAATTTTGGACAGCTCCAGTTCCAAAGCCCCACCCACTATGCCTCCACTGACTCCGCCCCTTATTCCAGCCCCGCCCCCAAGCGTCGGCACCGTCGCCCCTGGCAACAGCACTTCATCCTCAGTGGATGCCATGAGGCGCCCACAGAGCACGCTGTGCGAGTCGTGAGAGGAAGCGTAGTGGACGCCCTCCATACCTCTGAAGCCGATGTACAGCATGTTTCCGCTGGCGGGCTGCAGCGCCCCCTGGCTGACCGACAGCTCCACGCTGGACACACTGCTGCGCCGGGGATGTTTGTTGTGGCAGGCCAGACGGACTCGCTCCTTGCCGGGCCGCCGCATGCGGAGAAACCAGGCGCACCAGTTCAGGAGGAAAACGCGGGTCTAGAAATCAAAACACATGCATGAATGAAGGAAAAATCTCATCCGTGCAAATACTACTGTGTTTCATGATTAGTTTGTTTGAACACTATTTGCATAACTCAAAGATTTGCTGAGTCAACATGACTGAATCAATGCAGGTGACTCATCATAATGCTATCGGGATTTCTGGAGGTGTACGTTGCTTCCTCTTAATTGGTGCTTGAATAGTCATTGTAATTCTAGACAACGAAGGTCGGGTATCTATTTTTCAAGCAAAAATGGAAATGAGTATTTCATGTTGGCTAGATTAAGAGTGTGCCTGGAAATTTTAAGTTTGTTACTAGTGTCCAGTCTAAAGTTGATGAAAATTGATTGTGATTCACATCACACCGTCCTCTAAAATGAGGCGACTAGAGTTTGGAAAGACACTTTAACCTTTAAACACTATAATATTATAAAGTAAAATACAATTTTAAATTAAATATATTAATAATGTATGAAACAAAATAGTACAGTAAAATAAAATGGATGAGATCAGTTATTAAATAAATAAATGCTTGCAAAGCTTTTGTAGTAAAAAGTAAATACATTAAAAATATATAATCGATAATGTATACAGAAAAATACTAAATAAAAAGTGAAACAAACAAATAAACAACTAACTAGCTAATAAATAAAAATTAAAACAGAAAAAATTAATCATAAATTAACAAGTAAAGAAATATTTTTTTAATGTAGCAAAAACTATAAATGCATGCACAATTAAAACATTAATAATGAAATAAAAACAAGATACTAAAATAAATGAAAAACTAAACTGATAAAAAAAACACTATAGGCATTTCATTTACACTTAATTGTAATTTACATTTATCAGACGCTTTTATCCAAAGCGACTTGCATTGCATTCAAGAAACACGTTGATATTCTAATCAGTTCTTGCTTTCCCTGGGAATCAAACCCATGACCTTGATGTTGCCAGCGCCACTCTCTACTGTTTGAGCTACAGGAAATCTACAGGCAATGTAAATCTCTTTTCTCTTACCCATCTTGGCATCTTCGCTCCGTCAGGATCATGATAGTGATACTGCAACACCAGGACCGTCGCGATGACTGACAGACCCACAATCACCATGGTGGTCGCAAAATACTGAGCTGAAACACACACACACAACTCTCAAGAAAGGATTTCTTCACACAAATTGAATCCACAAAAGTCCCAGCTTGTAGAATATCTTCAGTGGTGTGTGTCTGAGCTGTGAGAAAACCAACCGTACTATTACTATTACAAAGCGTCAAGCTTCAGTAAATCTAATAAGATCCTGAACCCTGGAGAATCCCTCGGTCCTGCACATTTCAATAAAGGAGTCGCAGCTAAAATTATTTAGCTTGAAGTGATTTATCATAATAGGCTAAATTATTCAGTTAATGAACTTTAATTTGCATCTGTTCCTCGCACAATGCCATCATGTGATGAAGTTTATCGGTCCTTCAAAGGTCAAACTAACATTTACTTTTTTAGTTTGCAAGTTTTGCAACCCTCCTATCGCTTACATTTATGTGTTTAGCAGATGTGACTTACAATAAGAGGAAAATCCATGTTTCAAATCTCAAAATATATAATTTAATCTCTGAAAGCTGACAATAAACATCTGATGCATTTAAATTGAGGTGCTTTTGCATGTGATGTTAATTTAGGTTAGATAACAGTCATATTTATTATTTTATTGCTTTAAAAATAGGAATGTGACACCAGTAATTTACCGCACGAAAGTCAAAGGGATTCAAAACAGTATCTCGTTTACAGGAACATGTGAAATGGTCTTTTCTTTGGGTTTTTTTGATGGGATTTCCCTCTGTAATGCACCGCTAGTGAACAGACAGATAACATGAGCACAGCTTCCCCTCGGCGGGCCGTTTCAGGGTGAATGATTGCACTCGTTTCTCACAGACCCATTCGTGAAGGACACATAACCATGAATGTGACAAATGCACTCCATTTTCAGGGTCTGTGGTCAATTCTCTCCATATGTGCCACTCATTTCCATCTGTTTAAAGCGACACGTCAGCACAAACCCGGCAGCTTCCCTCACCGATCAGAGGCACTGAATCTGACGTGGCCGGCATGATCTCAGCCACCAGCAGCATGAAGACGGTGAGCGACAGCAACACTGTGATTCCTGCCACAAAACAACAACAACAGGAGGATTGAAAAACCTTTAAATTCTGACGGCTTTACATGTGACTCCTGACAGCTCTATATGAACATCTGTCTAGGTTTCTTCATGTAAACAGAGAGACTCGATGTGAGATCATCATGTTGTCCGTGTTCTTGTGGAAACAAAACTCACTTTTTATGGCAAAAGGAATGTTTGGAAATAAACTTATATTTACTACTGACACACAACAGCAAAATATATAAATAACTGCCATAAAACTATTTTGGAGTGAAAATACTATCGCGCCTAAGAATTTTGCACAGTATATACATACTATCATCTAAATTTTACATTTACATTCATGCATTTATCAGCTGCTTTTATCATTGCATTCAAGAAACACATTGACATTCTAATCAGTTCTTGCTTTCCCTGGGAATCAAACCCATGACCTTGATGTTGCAAGCGCTGCTCTCTGGTGATTGAGCTACAGTAAAGCTAAAGCTAAAATGTGTACATGCGTTATAAATGCTTTTATATATATATATATATATAGTAATACCTCTGTTTACGAGGAACTTGGTGTACGAGCATGGAGGGTTGAATCGGAGTACGAGCATTGTATCGGTGTACGAGAAAAAAATTCCCTCACCCATGCGCATTTTTGTGTGGAAAAGTCCTAACGCTCAGCATCATCGTGCGCATTTTTACTGGAAATATCCTAAACACAGCCTCTCATAAAACAGTCACTCGATTCCAATCCCTTTATCACCCCTTAACTCATTCATTCTCTCAGTCGCTTGGTTTGGCTGCATCATTCACCACAGTGATACTTTTAGAAGTGATTTACAGAAGTTTTTACCTCGTGTTTTTAGCATTAATTAATTGTGATCGCTATTGTTCACGTAGTGAAATATACACGTACAGCACCTCTAAGCAGTAACTGTCACAGTTCATGAATTCATTGTCTCCTAGTTCTGCCTGTGTGAGTGTGTGTGTGTGTGTGTGTGTGTGTGTGAGTGTGTGTGTGAGGTCACTGAGCACTGACACCTGATTCTCTATCATCTGCCTATCTCCCTGCGTTCGCTCGTTCGCGGCTCCCGATCGTTCGTTCGTTCGTTCATTTGCAGCTCCCGTGCGCGCGTTCGCTCGTTCGTTTTGGTTTACAAGCTCGCTCTTGGAATGAATTAAACTCGTAAACCGAGGTATTACTTTACATGTGTTTGTGTGTGTACATACACACACACACACACACACACACACACAAACACAGACAAACTCACATGAACAAACACACATACCTTCACCCACAGACATCCTCACACACAGACACCGACAGACACACACAGCCCTACAGAACTAAGACACCATGAAATTAAGAACACACACTGAGTATTAGATGCTCTTGTTTGTTGCATTCAAAGCCATTTATCAGCAAGAGCAGACTATTTCTCAGGAGAGACATCTGAGGAGTAGAAAACTTCAGAAAGTCTCCATTTAGTCTCACTAATCACATTAACGTGATGTGTGTTTTGTATGCGTCTCACCCAGCGATATCTTTTCTCCGGAGTCAGCGGGCAGCAGAAACACCAGCAGTGCGAGAGTGGAGATGAGGACGCATGGGATCAGGAGATTAAGCCCGTAGTACAGCGTCCTCCTCCTCATGACCACGGTGAAGGTGACATCGGGGTACGGCTCCTTACAGCAGTCGTAGAACTTCTCATTCCTCCTGCCTGGAACCTCTACAACACACACACACACACACACACAGATCAAAACACCCTAGCAACTGCATAGCAACAGCCTGTAAACTGCCCATAACACTCTAGCAACTGCAAAGCAACTGCCTGACGACCCCCGTAACACCCTAGCAACTGCATAGCAACACCCTGTAAATCCCCAATAACACTCTAGCCACTGCATAGCAACAGCCTGACAACTCCCATAACACCCTAGCAACTGCATAGCAACAGTCTGACAACCCCAGTAACACCCTAGCAACTGCATAGCAACACCCTATAAATCCCCATTAACACTCTAGCAACTGCATAGCAACAGTCTGACAACCCCAGTAACACCCTAGCAACTGCATAGCAACACCCTATAAATCCCCATTAACACTCTAGCAACTGCATAGCAACAGTCTGACAACCCCCGTAACACCCTAGCAACTGCATAGCAATTCCATGTCAACCGCCCCTCCCCCCTTACACCCCAGCAGCCCCTGACAAGCTCTCATAAAACCGCACAGCAACAACCTGCCAATACCCATAATACTTAGGTAATGCAACACCGTCAACCCCAATAAAACCTTAGCAACTGTATAGCAACACACTGACAACCACTCCTTAAACCAGTGGTTCTCAAATAGTGGGGGGCGCGGAGCGATGCCGGGGGGGGGGGGGGGGGGACGTGACCCAGGGGAACATGCTTGGGAGTAGGTTTCCTTGAACTGAATAAGAGCAGCAGATAGTTCAGTTAACAATCCCTTCACCCTTTGACGTGTACGATCACACCGGTGTTCATATGCGTCACGTAATCAACCACTAAATTCACACGTGTTTTCACGCATTATCTGGCACTGATCCAGAGAAAGACGTGCTCAGAGCTTGTCATTTATCACAACAATTCAGTGTTTTCAACCACAGAAGATTTCTTTTAGGTTTCAACAAGTTGAGCCAACAAGTTGGTGACTATTTTGAATAAAAAAGAAAAAACTAAAATGTGATCTATACAGCGCAAAATGTTTTCCTCTTCCTGGGGGGGGGGGGGGGGGGGGGGGGCACGACAGAAAATAATTGAGAAGCACTGCCTGAAACGGAATCAAACAACAAAATCTAAAACAATAGGATCAAGTCAAACAGAACTGAATCAAAAATAAATTAATAAAACAGAATCAAACAACAGATTCTATTTTATCCCTAAAGGATCATCTTTTATTGAATATTATCAATAAACACCTTAAACTCACTACAGGCTCTTCTTGGTATGTTTTCTGAAACATTGTTTTTATGAGGATAGAAACCTATGCATCGCATCTGTGTGATCTGACCGCTCTTCTGCACACACCTGATGGAATTTATTCTCTGGACGACTACTGTACGCATCACATTCAATTACATGGAGGCCACGGCCCATTGGTCAAAGTTCCGTCCAATCAGCAGCCTCGATCAGACCATCACTGATCTCCCTTGTTGGTCTTGTCAGCCACTCCACTCGTTAGTCTCGTCAGATGTTTCCCATTATCCAGTGTATATAAACCCTCATTTTGTCCCATGTATTGGTTTACTGTTGATGTTCCTATGACGTCTGATGACGTTGTTCCTTTTGTTTTTTTTATTTAAAGTATTTTCGTTTTTGTTTAATAAATAAAGTTTTCCACTGATCTCTGCTTCTCTCTCACCTTCGTCATTCCACAACACAACCCTTGAATCATGAGCAATAGATGAGACCATCCGGTAATGGCATATGAGGACGAATAGCAACAACTTGAAGATATACTATATATTGACATTCTTGATGCAAGTCAGAGGATTGTAATACGTCCTCAAGTCCCATTTCCATGCATATGCTTTATAAGGTCAGCTAATTATTTTTCTGATGATTTATTTTATGTAACACTGAGACGATAGAAACTCTCTAGAGCTTCTGGCGCTCATAATCTGCACAAATAATGTTCTGGAAGACAGAAATGTCAGATCCTTATCAGGGCATCTCGTGAAATACTGATTATTTACAGATGGATGACTTCACATGCAGTTCTGAGGGACGGAGAGTGTTGGAAATCTCTGCTTCATATCTTTGTGTATGAAATTATGCTTGACAGACGCTATTATGTAAAACTTGTTTGTTTCCATCCAGTGTTTCTGAACATCTGTCTCAAATCACACGTCTCACAAAAACTAAAAAAAACCAACAACACCATATGCATGAAAATGAATTGGAATTAAATAATAAAAACATCTTAAACAAAATGAAAATGAAAATGAGATGTTGAAAATTTGTAGAAAATAAAAATAAATAAAATTGAAATAAAAACTAAACGAAATAGACATTTAAAAAAATTATACTAAAAATAAAACAATTTTATTTAGCTTCAGCTTAAGTACTAAAATGACTAAAACAGAAAAAAATGAATTAAAACAAATTATACATTTAGAAAAAGTCATTTAAATGACAAACTAACAAACGATTAAAACTGTAAAAGTGAAACTAAAAATATTTTTTTTTAGTTTAAGCTGAAGAACTAAAACAGAAATAAAAATGATTAAAACTATTATTAAATTATAAACTTTGTTCAGTTTATAAAAATGTAATAATTTTTTAATCTTTTTTTAATCAAAATTTTATATATATACATACACAGAGCACTGTTTTATAAATATATATAAAATATAACATATATATATATATATATATATATATATATATATATATATATATATATATATATATATATATATATATAACAGTGCTCTGGACAGGGTACAATGGTAATGTAGTGAGTTCTTAGGCATTTACTATGGTATTTTTTGTAGTATGTTGGATAACCACAATAATAACCACGATTTTCTGAATCATTCAGTATCACTGTGTGAAACTCACCAACCAGATCCCATTCCCCGTTAGCGATGTATCCGGTGATATCCGCCTCCATCATCTGCAGGTCCAGAGACCATCCGCCGTACGTCCAGGAGCCGAACTTCAGATCGCAGCGCTGAACGTCGAACGGGAACCAGCGCACGTCGATGTAGCACGTGCTCTTAAAGATGCCTTAACAGCAAACCCACTTTATATCAATGCATTCAAGAACACATTGACATTCTAATCAGTTCTTAAACATAAAGGTTCTTTATTGACATGAAGATTCTTTAGATGTTTAAAATCACCCGCTTTAAAGAACGCTCACTGAAGATACTTCTGTGGCATCCTTGCGTATTGATCTATCAGCTTTCCTGTGTGTCCAACAGTAGAGGGCAGAGCTTGCAACATCAAGGTCAAGGGTTCGATTCCCAGGGAAAGCAAGAACTGATTAGAATGTCAATGTGTTTCTTGAATGATGATAAAAGCAGCTGATAAATGCAGGAATGTGAATGTTCTAGCTGGGAATCGAACCCATGGCCATGGTGTTGCAAGCACCACTCTCTACTGATTGAGCGACAGGAAAGCTGATATATCAACACACAGCGATGCCACAGAAGAACCTTCAGTGAGTGTTCTTAAAGAACCATTTTTCATAGTGTGATTTTAAACATCTAAAGAATCTTCATGATTCTAAATGATTCTAGAATCTAAGCATTATTGGACGAAGAAAAAAAGCTCCCATCCCTCCCAAAGAATCCAGTTTGTTCTTCATCACTCCGAGTCTGAAGTCCTTCCACAGTTTCCCATCCCAGTCCTGTAAACCAGACCTCTGACCGCTCGTTTATATAAATCCCATCAAGCCTCTCCTTCTGTACTTTCAGGCTGAGACTCATGTGTGTGTGTATTTGTATTGATTTCTGTCTGTGGACGAGCGGGTGCTTCCTCACGGTAATTGAAACGACAAACTAAGAGGAGAAAGTGTGTGTGTTTGTGTGTTTTCCAGGTGACAGGTGAGTTAAGGTCACCCTGAACCCTGTTAACTCCACTAGGGAAAAATGTCACCGCCGCTGTCTTCAGGTCGCGTCGCAATGATCGTATTTATGAGACGAGCACTCTTGACCAGCGCAACAATGTGACAGGGACCTGTGGGAACCTCAGGATTTACTTTGAGTCTTGGCTAGGATGATACAAATAAATCAGGACAGGCTGGAGATGCGGCGCTGCGGAGGAAACGCTCGAGCAGATTCTCAGAGGTGAGCAGGCATATTTATAAAGGCTATTAAACAGTTGAAATCACTTTTATTCAGATATAATTTTCTGTATTTTGTAACTTTAGGCCTTTTGGAACTTTAGGTATTTTAGAATTTTAGGTCTTTTTGAACTTTCTGTATTTTGGAACTTTAGGTATTTTAGAATTTGAGGCGTTTTGGAACTTTAGGTATTTTAGAATTTTAGGCTTTTTGGAACTTTCTGTACTTTGTAACTTTTTACAAAATTTTTTGAATTTGAGGCCTTTTGGAACTTTAGGCCTTTTGGAACTTTCTGTACTTTAGAACTTTAGGTCTTTTAGAATTTTAGGCCTTTTGGAACTTTCTGTACTTTAGAACTTTAGGTCTTTTAGAATTTTAGGCCTTTTGGAACTTTCTGTACTTTAGAACTTTAGGTCTTTTAGAATTTGAGGCCTTTTGGAACTTTAGGTATTTTAGAATTTTAGGCTTTTTGGAACTTTCTGTACTTTGTAACTTTTTACAAACATTTTTGAATTTGAGGCCTTTTGGAACTTTAGGCCTTTTGGAACTTTCTGTACTTTAGAACTTTAGGTCTTTTAGAATTTTAGGCCTTTTGGAACTTTCTGTACTTTAGAACTTTAGGTCTTTTAGAATTTTAGGCCTTTTGGAACTTTCTGTACTTTAGAACTTTAGGTCTTTTAGAATTTTAGGCCTTTTGGAACTTTCTGTACTTTAGAACTTTAGGTCTTTTAGAATTTTAGGCCTTTTGGAACTTTCTGTACTTTGGAACTTTAGGCGTTTTGGAACTTTAGGCCTTTTTGAACTTACTGTACTTTGGAACTTTAGGTATTTTAGAATTTTAGGCCTTTTTGAACTTTCTGTACTTTGTAACTTTGGGTATTTTGGAACTTTAGGCCTTTTGGAACTTTCTGTACTTTAGAACTTTAGGTCTTTTGGAACTTTCTGTACTTTGGAACTTCCTGTACTTTAGAACTTTAGGTCTTTTAGAATTTTAGGCCTTTTGGAACTTTCTGTACTTTAGAACTTTAGGTCTTTTAGAATTTTAGGCCTTTTGGAACTTTCTGTACTTTAGAACTTTAGGTCTTTTAGAATTTGAGGCCTTTTGGAACTTTAGGTATTTTAGAATTTTAGGCTTTTTGGAACTTTCTGTACTTTGTAACTTTTTACAAAAATTTTTGAATTTGAGGCCTTTTGGAACTTTAGGCCTTTTGGAATTTTCTGTACTTTAGAACTTTAGGTCTTTTAGAATTTTAGGCCTTTTGGAACTTTCTGTACTTTAGAACTTTAGGTCTTTTAGAATTTTAGGCCTTTTGGAACTTTCTGTACTTTAGAACTTTAGGTCTTTTAGAATTTTAGGCCTTTTGGAACTTTCTGTACTTTAGAACTTTAGGTCTTTTAGAATTTTAGGCCTTTTGGAACTTTCTGTACTTTGGAACTTTAGGCGTTTTGGAACTTTCTGTACTTTGGAAATTTGGGTATTTTGGAACTTTAGGCCTTTTGGAACTTTCTGTACTTTGGAACTTTAGGTATTTTGGAACTTTAGGCCTTTTTGAACTTACTGTACTTTGGAACTTTAGGTATTTTAGAATTTTAGGCCTTTTTGAACTTTCTGTACTTTGTAACTTTGGGTATTTTGGAACTTTAGGCCTTTTGGAACTTTCTGTACTTTAGAACTTTAGGTCTTTTGGAACTTTCTGTACTTTGGAACTTTAGGCCTTTTTTAACTTTCTGTACTTTGGAACTTTAGGTATTTTGGAACTTTAGGCCTTTTGGAACTTTCTGTACTTTGGAACTTTAGGTATTTGGAACTTTAGGCCTTTTGGAACTTTCTGTACTTTGTAACTTTAGGTATTTTGGAACTTTAGGCTTTTTGGAACTTTCTGTACTTTGTAACTTGAGGTATTTTGGAACTTTAGGCTTTTTGGAACTGTCTGTACTTTGGAACTTTAGGTATTTTGGAACTTTAGGCCTTTTGGAACTTTCTGTACTTTTTAACTTTAGGTATTTTGGAACTTTAGGCCTTTTGGAACTTTCTGTATTTTAGAACATTAGGTATTATGAAACTTTCTGTATTTTGAAACGTTCTGTATTTTTTAGACTTTCTGTATTTTTGAAATTTCTGTAATTTTAGACTTTCTGTATTTTGGAACATGATTTATTTTGGAATTTTCTGTATTTTTGCATGTGATGTGCTTGACTGTGTGTGTGTGTGTGTGTGTGTGTGTCACAGTGCAGCAGTGCATTCGTTTATAACGGCTATGAACTTATATGTGCAATAAGCTGTTGAGAAATCACTCGATCAGTTTTGAGCATCCGGCTGGTGTAATCAAACATATCTTGTGGAGCGTTCACAGAGTAGGTATGCAATTATTAGTCATTTTAACTGTTGGAAACGGAGTTGTAAAGTGGACCTCAATGATTTCTTATCCTGTTGCTTCCAGGAGGACTTGAACGCATTTAACTGAACACACCAACACGAAGACGTCATCATAACAGGCAGAAAAAGAGAGTTTAGTCAGTATTTTACCTGGTGGAAGGTACTGACAGTATCCGGACGAGTTGACCAGCACGTTTGTGTGAAACGTGGCATCGAATCTCTCATCAGCACTGTCAGAAACAAGAGACGCAAACACAAAGAAGAGGCTCCACATATCAGAGGTTTCTATCGTTTAACGCTTTGATCACAACATCATTCCAGGGTTATTATAATTTAATTCAAATAAAACAAAATATAAATATTATTTAAAAACCTCAAACTAAACAAACATAAGAAATGTTGACTTGGCAATAAACGGTTTGCAATAAAATATTGACGATAAAAGTTTAAACACTCAAATTATTAACTGGAAATAAATAAAAACTAAAACAGAAATAAAAATGAATTAATCCTAAGCAATATTTAGATAAGAAGGAAAAAAAACAGTAAAATAAAAAAGCACCATTTTTTTTTACTAAATATTAAACTAAAATTAAGATGAAAACTAAAACTAAAAGAAATAAAAGATAATTCAAAACATTAATAAAACTATCATAAAACTAAAATAAGTTTTGCATAACATGATTCCCAGATATTCATTTATCTTCATTTATCCGCAGGAGGCAGAGTTTGGGGGAGGCAGGGCCGCATCAAGAATTCCACAAAAACAATTGTTTTTCCTCAAACGTCATTATTGACCGTTCTTTAACTTCAATGGGTTCTTCTGAGCATGAACTGTCCTTTACATAAACAGAGTATTGAAGAACATGAACGGTTCTTCTGAATATGACTTGTCTTGCCTTTCTTGCTGCCAGAGACCTGCAGATCTTCCTCTCACACATCTGAGACACATTTAGCTTGAGAGAGGAAACAGTTGAGACTCTCAGTATAGCTTGAAGATGATCGTCAGTAAGTAGACCTGTACTTGCACTTACTGAAGTTCAAGGTTGAGGAAAAAGTTACAATTTTTTTTCTAGATACTAAGTCATTATTATGATAAACTGTCATTATTTTGAGATAAGTCAATAATATAAGAAACATTCTCATTATTTCGAGATATTAAGTCATTATTATGAAACTTTCTCATTTTGTCCAGATACTAAGTCATTATTGTGAGAAACTGTCTCATCATTTCGAGATACAAAGTCATTATTATGAGAAACCCTCTCATTATTATGACTTAAATAATCCTTTTTTTTCTCAACTGTGGCGGAAACGGGCTTCCATACTTTCCTGATGACATGAACATCGTAACATCTGTATATGGTAGAAAATACTGAGACTGCTACCGGCTGTTAATTATCAGCTGGGACTGTGGGACAGCATTAATAAATGTACTATATACAAACAATGGGATGCAGCCACGGAGGCGTTATTTACTGGATTTTATTTTCTATATTATAACACTGATGTCCCGCAAATCAGCCCATTTCAAATGATGGAAAAACAAAATACAATCCGCATGACGCTAAATCCAACGCCGATAACAGTAACATTCACTTCGTCCAGCTCGAAGTCAAACATGCTCAATTTCAAACACAATAAGAAGTAATAATTCTATGACGGCTTTGACAAATGTGATATTACACAGGCAGCTATGTTTCTCTGTCTGCCTCAAGCCCGGCTGATGCTCGCACGAAAAAAGAACCTTTCGCACACACACAACGCGGTAAAGGGCCAGTCACACAGCGAAAACGCATGAAGAACGCACGAATTACGCACAGATTTTCGTTTCTGCGTGGAGTGTGCGTCATATGCGTAATTCGTCGGTGGAACGAACGAGGACCGTCAGTGATTGTAAGTGGATGTGCGTCGAAGGTGGTTTGTGCGTGATTTTGAGTTTTGAACGGTTCAAAAATGTTCTGACGCACAGATGTGCGTCGGTGTGCGTTATTCATGAGTCGGCGTGCGTAGTTTATGTGTTGAGTATGCGTGACATGCGCGAGACACGCGTCGGCCGTCAGTGCTTATGCGTCGGAACTGGTTCGAAAGCGCGCACGTCCACTGACGCCCCACCTTCATATCACTCATGAACCGCGCACCGCGGCGCACGTTTCACATTCATTCCACTGACAATGTGGATTCTGAAAGTGCTTGTTCGTAGAACGTTCGCGAAGCGTGTGTGTTTGGACGCGCTCCGGCAGTGATTCATGCATCGGGCGTGCGCCGAATGTTCGTGGAATACTTTGGTCAATTTCTCGACGCACAAGCACGCACAAACCCAATCTATGCGTGATTTGTGAGTGATTCGTGCGCGATCGGCTGTGTGACTGGGCCTTAAAGCGCTATTCATTCAAAACTTGCGGGCCACACTTACATTAAACTTTCATATGGTCCCGCGGGCCACAAAATATTGTTTCGCGGGCCGCATGTTTGAGACCCCTGATTTATGCCAATAAAATAAAATGTGAATATTAAACAAATTAAACGGAAATTTAAAATCTTGCCTTGGCAATACATTTAAATAAGTTAAAGCGCTAAAATTAGTAAAAAAAAAAACATGAAACCTATATAGGAATTAATCCATTTAAAAAAAAAAAAGACAATATTTATAAGTGAAACTAAAATAACACTAAATAATTTCCTAATTATAATAAAGAAGCAGGACTCATGTCCAAACTTTTGACGGGTCGTGGAACGGTTTGGAAGTGCATCATCTTGCAACTTTAGTGGGACAAACAGAACTATAAACCAGGAGCGGTGCGAGTCTGGAGTCAGCGGCGTAAATCAGAGTTATTTAAGAAGCCACAAAACTGCCAAAGATGACAAAGTCACTGAGAGAGAGAGAGAGAGAGAGAGAGAGAGTTCATGTCTTCTTCCGTGTTCACGGTAAGTGTATTAGTTTGTGTTAAAATGGTTTAGTCCAACTGGATGAACTTTTGTATGCAGTTAAAATGCGTCAATCTTAAAGCATATGTAAAGGTCAAAATAAATGAGAAGTGTTGAGAGTAAAAGGCAGGTAATTTGCTCTGTAAAGGTTGAGTGAATAAAACACAGCTGAGATCTTCACCGACTTCCCTTAAATCACTGTAATCAAAGCTTTTGGATACAGTCAGATTAGCTATTCATAAAGATTTACACACAGCTAGACTAAAATGATCCGAAAATAACAGCATAGCCATTTAATAATATTATATCAAAATCAAATCAAATATCAAAACTGACTGATCTGATCCACATTAACGTTCAAAGGTGTTTTTGCATACAATAATTAAAGAGCAAATATTATGTTTGTTTCCACTAGATCAGGTTTTCCAGCTTGAATGTTGGTTATTTTCCCCATATTCGTCTCTTCCCAGTCTGTCAGAAACGCTCTGTTTAGTTCCTGTCTCTATGAAGCTCCTCCTCCTGAAAGCACACTGTGCTCTGATTGGTCGGCTGGATTTGTGTGTTGTGATTGGTCGAGAGCTTCCAGTGTGTTTGGGAAATGTCCCGCCCCTTCCCACCAGTTTCAACACACGACTCACTCACTCAAGCCCCGCCCCTTTATTCTGCGCATGAATTATGATAATGAGGAATATTGTAAGTGTTTGTTCTCGGAAGAAACTCAAGAATCAATGGAGGCGTTTCAGGAGTTCAGAAACACTGATAGAGAAGAAGAACTGCAGATGGAGGAGAAGCGTTCATGCAACATTAAACACTAAAGAGAGATGAAGATGGAGGAAAGCAGAAGAGGTTCTTGGATTGGTTCCTCTGGGATTGGGGTTTCCGCACCTGTTATACAGCAGGATGTCCGGCCTCCAGATGAGGGAGTCTGGGAAGCGAACCGTGCTGACGCCGGGATAATCGCTGGTGTTCCACTGCAGATAGTAGTCGCTCCAGTACTGCAACACACACACACACACACACACACTGCTTCAAACATGGAAAGATATTCAACGGTTCTTTAGATTCAGTGTAAAACGTATTTTTCAGCTCAAAATACGTGTTAGATCAAAACTTTTGAAATGTAATAAAGATTTTTTTTCTTAAACTCTATTATTAACTTCTTTTAAAATTAAATTCTTGGTAGATTTACAAAAAGATCCTTGGTGAGTTTAAGTGACAAAACAGAAATCACACACTCTTCTTTATTAAAGGGATGACACATCGTACCCCCCCTCTCTTTACTCGTGTTGCACTGGATCCCTGGCCAGCGGGTCACATGTCGTCTGACGACTAATAATCCTGATTTCTGGCTTTAATATCTCATCTGATGAAATAACCTGCGCTGTTAACGAGCTCACGTGTGCCGTGGCGTTCGTCTCTGAAGGCATGGGGGAGCAGACTCTATTTTGAGTGGATGTGTAAGAAAGCAAATGAATCTGGCTTTCGTGGAGACCGTAGGGCGTTTAATCCGGTTTCCTCCAGCGAGAGGCTTTAGTGTGATTCTGCCTCCTACACGCCGCAGATCCGCTTATCCGGGACAAAAACACCGGATCTTCACATCGACTGCAGAAATTATGAGTGCAGATCACATGAACACACTAAATATGAGAAAAGTGATAGAGATACTTGATACACTCAAAATGACACAAATAAACAAATTCATTGTGTTTGAAACCAATATTGCACAAATATATATTTTCAGATAAATATAATTATAATATTATTATATAATATATTAATATTTGTATAACACACACATTATATTTGTCAATATCCGTATAAAATTGGTAACACAGATGTAAAAAAAAAAAAAAAAAAAAAAAAAAAAATATATATATATATATATATTAATTATAAATATATAATTATATTTTTATATACATTTTAAAATGTATATATATTTTTTCCATATCTATCTCATCTAATTTCAAATATTAATAAAAATATAATTTTTATTTGTAGTTGATTTTCCTTTTAAATTTTGCTAAACTTTTAATCATTTTGTTGTTTTTTCCTTTTTAATTTCTATTTAGTTATTTTTGTTCAAGTTAAACTAAATGAAAGTGAGAAAGGTTGCCTTAGCAACCAGCTGAAATAATGTTTTAAAAATGTGATATTTGACTTTATTTCCATTAACGCTTATTTTATTTCAAGCAACAAAAGTGAATTGACAGCGTTTAAGGCAAGTTTCACTTTTACTCATATTTGGCGTTTTCCTGCAAACTCATAATGTTGTTGGAAAATAAAGAAACCCAGTATTTGTACTGTGTGATGTTTCAGCTTTACTTTAATGGTAATTATCATGAGATAATGTGGAGCGGAGGGCGTTCAGGACGTTCTCTGCGTTCCTCCCGTCAGCTGTTTTCCTGCACACACTCGTTTAATCAGCCGTTCTCTCTGCAGACGCTCTCAGTCTTCACGAAGCTCTGTAATCGCTCTCTGTCGCTCTGCATTCATGCAGCGCAGCTTATTTCACACACCGAGCAGTTCCTCACACACACACACACACACACACTCCTTCAACGCTTCCTCTTCTGCGCTCTCCAGAAAACACCTACGCTTATACATGTGTGCATGAGTGTGTGTGAGTGAGTGTGTGTGAATATGTGAGTGTTTGAGAACGCGTGTGTGTGTGTGTGTGTTTAAGAGATTGTGTGTGTCATTGTGTGTCAATGAGTGTGCGTGTGTACGCGTGAATATGTGAGTGTGTGTTTAAGTGAGTGTGTGTGAATATGCGAGTGTGTGATTGTGTTTAAGAGAGTTTGTGTGTCATTGTGTGTCAATGAGTGTGCGTGTGTACGCGTGAATATGTGAGTGTGTGTTTAAGAGAGTGTGTGTGTGTGTCAATGTGTGTGTGTGTGTGCGAATATGTGAGTGTGAGTGAGTGTGATTGTGTTTAAGAGAGTTTGTGTGTCAATATGTGAGTGTGTGTGTGTGTGTTACTAGGCATTTGTGAATGTGTGTGTGTTTAAGAGAGTGTGTGAGAATGCAAGTGTGTGTGAATGAGTATGTTTGAGAATGCGAGTGTGTGTGTATGTGTATAAGAATATGTGAGTGTTTGAGAATGCAAGTGTGTGTGTGTGAATATGCGAGTATGTTTGAGAACGCGAGTGTGTGTGTTTAAGAGATAGTCTGTGTCAATGAGTGAGTGTGTGCGAATATGTGAGTGTGTGATTGTGTTTAAGAGTTTGTGTGTCAATGAGTGTCCGTGTGTGCGCGTGAATATGTGAGTGTGTGTGTTTTACTAGCCGTTTGTGAATGTGTGTGTGTTTAAGAGAGTTTGTGAGAATGCGAGAGTGTGTGTGTGTGTGAATGAGTATGTTTAAGAATGTATGTGTGTGTGTATATGTATGTGTATATGAATATGTGAGTGAGTGTGTGTGTGTGTGTGTGTGTGTATGTGTATGTGTGAATATGTGAGTGTGAGAGCATGCATATATATATATATATATATATATATATATATATATATATATATATATATATATATATATATATATATATATATATATATATATATATATATAAATAATGTCAAGAAATGAAAGGGGCAAGAAATTAATTTTCTTGCCCCTTAAAGAACGTTAAAAAAGAAAAGTCGTCAAAATAAATAAATAATGCAGTGTAAATGTTAGTAAATGCCGCGAGCCGAAACGCCGGCCAGGAGCCGCAAGAAAAGCAGTCGCTCAGAAACTCTAAACTCGTTCTGCAGATCGTCTGTTTCTGTTTAATGGATCAAATCATGTGGAACGGCGAGCGACAGACAGTCAGACTCCAGGAGCTTGATTCTGTTCTGATTGTGTTTATCCGTCTCTGCTCTTCATCCCATCACTGATGATCTCTGAGAGCGACTCTCATTCTCCTAATGCATCCAAACGCACACAGAGCTGCACTGTAATCCAATACGGGTCGAGTTATGACGGAGAACGAGTCCAGCGCATCAGTATCGCCTCATATGATATTCAATACAGGGGGAAAGACCGGGGCTAGTTGTCACGCGCATGCTTTAAAAGTTTCCACACATAAACTGCGTATCAACACTATATAGAGAAAACCTTGTGTGTTTGGAAGATATCACTGAACATTTATTTCAATTGCTTATTGAAGTTTATATCAAGTTATTTTAATCTCCAATCTAGAGTTCAAACGTTTGAGGTCAGTAAGATGCTTCTTAAATTAATACTTTTATTCATCAAGGATGTATTAAATTAATCAAAAGGGGCATTAAAGACATTGACAATTTTAGATAAATGCTGTTCTTTTGGGCTTTATATACATAAATTAATTTTATCACAGTTTCCACAAAAGTATGAATTGTTTTAAACCCTGATAATAATCAAACGTTTGATGATCCTCAAATCATCATATTAGAATGTGAAAACTGTAGTAATGATGCTGAAAATGCAACTTTAATCACAGGAATAAATGACACTTTACTATATATTCACATAGAAAACAGCTGTTTTACACTGATATAATATTACACTGTTTTACTGTATTTATCATCTAATAAATTCAGCTTTAATCACAGGAATAAATGACACTTTACTATATATTCACATAGAAAACAGCTGTTTTACACTGATATAATATTACACTGTTTTACTGTATTTATCATCTAATAAATTCAGCTTTAATCACAGGAATAAATGACACTTTACTATATATTCACACAGAAAACAGCTGTTTTACACTGATATAATATTACACTGTTTTACTGTATTTATCATCTAATAAATTCAGCTTTAATCACTGGAATAAATGACACTTTACTGTATATTCACATAGAAAACAGCTGTTTTACACTGATATAATATTACACTGTTTTACTGTATTTATCATCTAATAAATTCAGATTTAATCACTGGAATAAATGACACTTTACTGTATATTCACATAGAAAACGGCTGTTTTACACTGATATAATATTACACTGTTTTACTGTATTTATCATCTAATAAATTCAGCTTTAAACACTGGAATAAATGACACTTTACTGTATATTCACATAGAAAACAGCTGTTTTACACTGATATAATATTACACTGTTTTACTGTATTTATCATCTAATAAATTCAGATTTAATCACAGGAATAAATGACACTTTACTGTATATTCACATAGAAAACAGCTGTTTTACACTGATATAATATTACACTGTTTTACTGTATTTATCATCTAATAAATTCAGCTTTAATCACTGGAATAAATGACACTTTACTGTATATTCACATAGAAAACAGCTGTTTTACACTGATATAATATTACACTGTTTTACTGTATTTATCATCTAATAAATTCAGCTTTAATCACAGGAATAAATGACACTTTACTATATATTCAGATAGAAAACAGCTGTTTTACACTGATATAATATTACATTGTTTTACTGTATTTATCATCTAATAAATTCAGCTTTAATCACAGGAATAAATGACACTACTATATATTCACATAGAAAACAGCTGTTTTACACTGATATAATATTACACTGTTTTACTGTATTTATCATCTAATAAATTCAGCTTTAATCTCAGGAATAAATGACACTTTACTATATATTCACAAAGAAAACAGCTGTTTTACACTGATATAATATTACACTGTTTTACTGTATTTATCATCTAATAAATTCAGCTTTTACATTTAAAAAACATTAATAAAAAATTCTCTTTTACATTGCAAAAATATTTCTGAATATTTACTGTATTTTAAATCAAATAAATGCAGCGTTGATGAACAGAAGAGAATCTTTCATAAGCATTAAACAATCTTAACCTTTGACCCCAAGCGTTAGTGTATAATCTGATCGTGAACACATCTGGAATGGATGTAGGATGTGAGTGACATTAGCTACTCGCGGTCACATGCTGAGCAGGAAAGCGCCAGTGAGTTTTACCAGTTGAAGCCAGATGTTGGTTGTCAGAACCTGGTTCTTCTCATCCTGAAAACAAAAACACAAGAGAGAACAGACGTCATCTTTAGACGCCATGGGTCTCAGTGGGTTTCTATAGGAGGATGTGTGATTAGAAAATGCTGTGAAATGAGCAGGTGTCATGGCATCAGGTGTATTTTTGGGACAGGGTTTCAGAAATAGCAAAAAACAAATCACTGCAAATTACCAATGAGACCGGATCAGTGGCTGTGAAATCTGCATGAAACTAGGTTGCAAATTGCACATTATAAAACCAAAACAAAGGTTGGAGGACTTAAATGTACATCAGGGATTAGAAACACTGCGTGGCATCTGAATGTCAGAGAGGGGTTCAGGCTTCTGCTTTCCCCTCAGAATGGATTTTCTTATCCATCAAACGCTCTATCAGAGAGAGGAAACACCTTTAATCAAAGTGTGTCTTTCCACCTGCTGCCAAAAAGATGCTGGCTTTAGTATCTGACAACACATCAACACAACATTAGTGCTGTCATCAATCCTCACACACACAAATAAATATATAAATAAATTATTGGGAGAAAAAAATAATTTTAAATAAACACATTCATATAAAATAATTTCAGTTTTTTTTAAATATATGAATTATAAAATATTTTTAAATAAGTAAAAATAAAGGCAAGTCAATACAATTACAAACAATATATAAAACCTTAAATTAAAGTTATATTAAGAAAAATATTACATAAATATACTGTATAAAATAATAAAGTAAATAAAATAATATCAAAACAAACAAACAGTAAATAGATAAATATAAATGTTTATTCTAAATTATTTTAATAAAAAACTTCTAGTAATTACATTTAAAATAATATTTCTTATATACATATAAAATAAATATAAACAACTAATAAAATAAATACATAAATATAGAATATAAAAAATAAAATATAAAAAAGTGGAATACATTTTAAAAAATGCATAAATAACTAAATTCAGCTAAAGTAAATACCCAAATAAATAAATATTAAATAATAATAAAATGTTATTTAATATTATAATATTATTATAAGTAAATAAATATAAAAGATAAAATGAACAAAAAACTAAATCTTTAAGTTACTTTAAAATGTAATATGATAATTATTCAAATAAACAAACTATAAAAAAGTAATTTTAATAAAAAAGATACTAAATAAATATTTTTTTTAAATCATAAAGTTATATTATATTTATGTAACTAAAAATAGAAAGGCAGAGAGAATAAAGTGATGGTAGTCAGTTTGTGAGGCGGTTAAACACGCAGCTGTTGAATCGGATCTGATCAGCTTCAAACATCTGGCATAACGCAGCTGAGATCTCCAACACACACACACACACGCACACACGCACACACGCACACACGCACACACGCGCACACACGCACACACGCACACACACGCACACACACACACACACACGCACACACACGCACACACCAAGGTTATAGCCTGAAAACATTACAACGCACACACACACACAATAGAGAGTCTCCAAACATTACAGTAGGCTACACACTCACACACACACACTCCTCCAGACGCAACTGAATGAATCCCAATGTTTGCCAACGGTTTATTCCTCAGCAAATGCGAGTTATCATTATCATATTAGTGTGAGCTCTCTAAACACAGGCCAGCAGCCAGTATTAATGAGTTCACATCATAGTGTGGCGAGCAAAGTAATTATGCAGACGAGCGCTGGAGTGAGACAACAGTGAGCGATAGAGAGAGAGAGAGAGAGAGAGAGAGCGAGAGAGAGCGAGAGAGAGCGAGAGAGAGAGAGAGAGAGACCTTCTCCTCCATGAGTTCTGTCATTTACCTCATTAATATTCAAATTCACTCTCACACACAGGGTTTCCTCAGCCACCAAATATATATTATATTGCTACTAAAAGACCATTAAAACGAGATATATTGGATTTTCTTGATAGATTCCTCAATTTTAAGTCGCTTTGGATAAAAAAAGTCGGCTAAATGAACGAGGAGGAAAAGTCTTTGTTCAGTCTGACACCACAAGCCAAACTGCTCCATTACAATCATCTATTCATATCTGATATGTGTGTGAGGTTGTCGCTCACCACAGATCCCTAATCAAATAAAGCCGTTCCTTGCTGGTCTTGGGTGGTTTGAACGCGTCTCCCAGCCGGATCATCTGAAAAGAGCCCAAAACCCGTCTGAAACCATCCAGACCAGCAATCAGCTTATACTGGTTTGGCAGGACGAGCAACGGCGCTGTGGTTTGAGAGAGGGTACGGCGCGGGTCGGATGGCAGCTGAAGGTCATGCCCAGGGAGAGGGTCAGAGGTTCATCTCATCCGTCGGCTCTTTTTAATCTTAACTCAATCATGCTTAGTCTCTAAACGCTCGTCTTGGCATTCGTAAACGGATGATGTGTTCTGTGTTATGCCAAGATGCTTCAGGCTATTTGTTTAACTCTAAAAGCAAAATTCTGTCCAACTCAGACAAGTGGTAAAGTGAGCAAGAACTTGAGAATAGAGACAAAGGAAGTTTTCCCGCTCTGCAGTTCATTCCCACAGATTGTACGTCAGTCTTCCCTTCTTCCCTCTTACATCTCTTCCTCCCTTCACACGCTCTACTCCTCTTTCCAAGGCCACATTACTTTCAGAAGGACTTTAATGTGAAGGAACGCTTTCAACAACAGAGCAAATCCCGAATTCTTCAAACTCGCGCATCCGCGACAGCAGCAAACGGACCGCATGCAAGCATCCGTGACCATCTTTAGAGATCTGGAGTTTGTGCCTAAATACGGTGCGCTTTGATTCCTTGCTCGCTCTCGGAAAGGTTACCCGCCTGTAAATCGCCCTTCTGTTTCTCTCTCTCTCTCCATTAATCGGTGTATGCATTGTTTAATGCTTGCACCATTTGTTTTGTTTATAATTTTTTTTTTTTAATTACATATATATATATATATATATAAATTTTCACCCGTGATTGTCTCTGTACTGCTCATAAGTCACTTTATCATTTGATTTGACTGATTTATCATCAGTCTTGCTACATGCTTTAATAGTTTTTAGAGTCTAGAATTTAATTTTTCTAGAATTTAAATAAATTGTACAAACTGAATCAAGCCATATACATTAATAATGGTTAGAATCCGTTATAATTAACTGTTAATATCAAAATTCCATTTTTGTCTGATTTATGTGCACATTCGAGCATAATTCGATTAAGCTCCTTTGAGCTCGATTGGCTAATATATATATATATATATATATATATATATACACATATAAGCCTCTCCTTGTGCAGATTTGAACGTGTTCCTCCTGAACTTTAATATAATAGTTTAATATGATAATCACATTAGAAATTTGGACTTTGTCTGAAATAGACGCATTAGGATTAAATACACATATTTTCTGCTTTTCCACTCGCATAATTAAGTGGGAGGGGCAAAAAAAATATCAACCAACAACCTCATAGCACACTTTTACCATTCAAACCTTGAAGTGGAAAATCAAGTCCTGTTGAGATTGAAGTGTGTGTGTGTGTGTGTGTGTTTACTCACAACGTCCATGATCTGCATCAGACTGAAGCTGAAGTGGACGGTGAGCGAGTGCGAGTCGTTATAAACGGGTCGTTCCAGAGGGTTGTAGTTTCTCATTAAGTCTTTGTACAGCCGCCGCTGGTGTTCGCCCTGCAGGGAGACTGACACACACACATTGGGTTGCAATGTCTTATGGGGACCTTCCATAGACAATGATTTTTATACTGTACAAACATATTCGATGGCGTAACCCTAAACCAACGCTTTAGAGAAAATCCTTCTGCATTTTTACATTTTCAAAACATGGTTCCTGTGACACCGTTTTTTTCTCATGGCAACCAAAGAAAAGGTCTTCATAAAGGTAAAAAATTAGTGCTATTTCCATCGTTGCTGGAACACACACACGTGTGCCTTCATATTAACGCTCAAAAACTCCTCTTGACCCGTTCTCCGGTCTGAACTACCAGATGCATTTCCTCTGACCTTTCAGCGGCATTTGTGTCACTTGGCATTTGTTTTTTTAAATGATTATTTAGAACTAAACAAATTCAACTGAATTCTGTCCAAATGTATCAATCAAACCTTGAAGTGTAAAATCAAGTCATGGTTGTGCTTGAAGTGCGTGTGTGTGTGTGCGTGTCCGTTCTCAGCTCAACATCTGTCCAGCGTCGCACTCTTTCTCAGCACTGATTGGTGAAGCTCTCTCTAGATTGAGCTGCTCTTAAATGAAGAAGCTTTAATTGACGGAGAAGGTTCAATTACACTGACCGTTCCCCGAGAGAACGACTGACCCGCACATGACACACACACACACACGCATTAGCATTCATATTGCTGAATAAATCAATGACTTCCTGCAGGGTAAATATGGAGCAGCATTCAATCGAGAAGTTGAGGAGATCACAATTAAAAAACACTAGAAGATTCTAGAGACCTCAAACAAGAGACGAACATCAGAGACTGTAATCAATCACAGGCGTGTGAGAGCAGAGAAAGTGAAAGATGTGGCATTGTTTGCATGTTTCTGAAGAGCTCTACGCTCAGGAGAATCAGTCAACTCTGGACTTACTGCAGGACTTCTGTTACAACCAATGGAAATCAATTGAGATCTTATAGAATCAGGTTATTAAAAACATGATGATCAGTCATTTTGTAGTGGATCCTGTGGGCGGAAACAAACCTGCTTCTGTTCCAAGATCTTCAGAAAACACACACACACGCACACGCACGCACTCTCTCTCTCTCACACACACTCTCTGTGTAAATATATACATACACAAGTGTGTGTTTTTTTGCACATTTTTGCAAAGAGCTAAAAAACATCTGCTTAAGTCAGTTTCAAACTGTTCAGAAACAAAACTGATGAGAAATTCAAATTAATAAATGAAATGTTGCAAAATGGATAGACAGAGAGATGGAGAGATAGATGATAGATAGAGATGAATGGACAGATGATAAATCTACTTTGTGGACAAATAGCAGTACCATAGTATTCTTTGAAGTATCATCTACAGTAACCAACAAACCATAACATAATAACATAACAATATCAAAATAACATGCCATAACAAAACACATGATAACAACATGCGCCGCCGCTGAATGAAAGCGCGCGTTTGCCGTACCGTGGATGAGGAGCGCGGCGCTCAGCAGAGACAGCGTCCGGTCGCAGGAGCCCATGACAGAGGAGCGATCCCGAACCTGCCGCCGGAGGGACTGGAGGAGCGCAGAGGCTTGTGACGCGCGCGTGATCTCCGCCTCCGCCTCCACTGCGCGCCAATCTGGAGGAGCGGAATTAAACCGGTTCACTGTGAAATGAGCAAGACAAAAATACCAAACGGAGACATTTAACGTGCCCGCATTACAATAACCGGAGGGCGCAAACGCTGCACGGCTCCCAGAACTTCCGCGAACGTTCCGTCAGCGTTAATGGAACGTTGATCCGGTAACGTTTAAAAGTAACATTTTATGTAATGTCTGCAAAGTTCTGAAATGGAATGTTCGTGTTCCCTAAACCTCCGCATAACCGAGAACAAACGTTTAAAAAACATTCAAATAAAGAAAATTAAGATTTTAATAACTTAACTGGAATGTTCGCAAAATGTGAACATCTATTTGTCCGCTGGATATGATCTACAGCAATATAAGGATTGCTATTTAGAGCATAATAGAATAAAAAATAAAACCAAAATCAATAAAAAGCATTAGACGCTCTGTGTGTGTGTGTGTGTGTGTGTGTGAGAGAGAGAGAGAGAGAGAGAGAGAGATCTCTAGATCACTTTCTGGATCAGTTACACATTTCCAATCAGGCAGAATGAAACATGTTCAACGCTCAAACTATTATCAAAGAATCTGAGGCCCCGAGAGCCAAAGCTGTGATGCCTAAGATTCTGTGATGCCTAAGAATTTATACCAATATTTACCAAAAAAAGTCAAAATTTCTCCCATCTGGACATGAATATTAAAGGTTAGATCATGTATTCATTTCTGTTTTCACATTTAGACACGTTGTAACACATTAAACTGCAAGTTTACCTCTTCAAAAAAGTGTGGGCTCTTTTTATATTTAGTAATAAACTACTAAAAACAAGCAAGGCGCATAATCTAATAATCAAAAGTCTCATTATGAGCACAATTAGTCATTTCAAGAAAGATCTTTGTCTTCTCTTGCCAGCTTTCAAAGTATAACATTGTTTATTATGACATGCTCTTTATATGCTGATTAATAATGATAAAGGTTAAGAAACTAAACGACTAAAGCCGTAACATTAACTTATTTGTCACAAACCTGGTTGAGTTGAACAATCATAACAGTATTAAACGATCAGATAATCAGATCACACCCAAATAAAGCTTTCCTTCTTGCGTGACTCATAACTTCATGTCTCCTAGATCATATTCCTGGCAAACACAGAGGTTTAATTAAAACCTTAAAAGGTTAGTTTGATTTCTCTGGGAAGGGGAGAAACTTTAAAACGAGTGTAAAGCAGTTTGTAAATCATGCAGGTTATAGAAACAAGATTTATCTTTTCAAATATGTTCCGTCTGGGATCATCATTAAACATGCTCTTATTTGGCATTGTCTAATAATCTTTTTTCAACATTTAACTTTCATACTAAAGTTATATAAAGATTCAATGTGCCTTGAAATATAGTTTCATATGCACAGAATATCTTATGTATTATAAAATGCATGTCAATATAATATAAAGTAATATATGTTATGTAGTTGTGTATGTGTGTGTTGAAGTGTAACTGCACATTGTGTGTTGAGCAGGTGCCTATTTTTAGGGAGGTGGAAATCAATCCTTAAATGGTTGATCCGTCCCTCTTTATCCCAGTCATCCATCTCGGAGAAACTGCAGCTGTGATTGGAATCAGTCGGGAAACGCAGACTCAGAGAGAAATAAAGCTGAGGAAACCAGAGACATCTGCTGCTGACGCTCCACAACTGCAGCTCATCTGGAGAAACATCGGGATCGTGGCGGAGGAGGAGAAACATCGGGATTGTGTGGCGGCGGAGAAACATCGGGATTGTGGCGGCGGAGGAGAAACAACGAGATTGTGGCGGCGGAGGAGAAACATCGGGATTGTGGCGGAGGAGGAGAAGCATCGGGATTGTGGCGGAGGAGGAGAAACATCGGGATTGTGGCGGCGGAGGAGAAACAACGAGATTGTGGCGGAGGAGGAGAAACATCGGGATTGTGGCGGCGGAGGAGAAACAACGAGATTGTGGCGGAGGAGGAGAAACATCGGGATTGTGGCGGCGGAGGAGAAACAACGAGATTGTGGCGGAGGAGGAGAAACATCGGGATTGTGGCGGCGGAGGAGAAGCATCGGGATTGTGGCGGAGGAGGAGAAGCATCGGGATTGTGGCGGAGGAGGAGAAACAACGAGATTGTGGCGGAGGAGGAGAAACATCGGGATTGTGGCGGCGGAGGAGAAGCATCGGGATTGTGGCGGAGAAGGAGAAACAACGAGATTGTGGCGGAGGAGGAGAAACATCGGGATTGTGGCGGCGGAGGAGAAGCATCGGGATTGTGGCGGAGAAGGAGAAACATCGGGATTGTGGCGGAGGAGGAGAAGCATCGGGATTGTGGCGGAGGAGGAGAAACATCGGGATTGTGGCGGAGGAGGAGAAGCATCGGGATTGTGGCGGCGGAGGAGAAACAACGAGATTGTGGCGGAGGAGGAGAAACATCGGGATTGTGGCGGCGGAGGAGAAGCATCGGGATTGTGGCGGAGAAGGAGAAACATCGGGATTGTGGCGGAGGAGGAGAAGCATCGGGATTGTGGCGGAGGAGGAGAAACATCGGGATTGTGGCGGAGGAGGAGAAGCATCGGGATTGTGGCGGAGGAGGAGAAGCATCGGGATTGTGGCGGAGGAGGAGAAGCATCGGGATTGTGGCGGAGGAGGAGAAGCATCGGGATTGTGGCGGAGGAGGAGAAGCATCGGGATTGTGGCGGAGGAGGAGAAGCATCGGGATTGTGGAGGCGGAGGAGAAACAACGAGATTGTGGCGGAGGAGGAGAAACATTGGGATTGTGGCGGCAGAGGTGGAGGAGGAGAAGCATCGGGATTGTGGAGGCGGAGGAGAAACAACGAGATTGTGGCGGAGGAGGAGAAACATCGGGATTGTGGCGGAGGAGGAGAAGCATCGGGATTGTGGTGGCGGAGGAGAAACAACGAGATTGTGGCGGAGGAGGAGAAGCATCGGGATTGTGGCGGAGGAGGAGAAGCATCGGGATTGTGGCGGAGGAGGAGAAGCATCGGGATTGTGGCGGAGGAGGAGAAGCATCGGGATTGTGGCGGAGGAGAAACAACGAGATTGTGGCGGAGGAGGAGAAACATTGGGATTGTGGCGGCAGAGGTGGAGGAGGAGAAGCATCGGGATTGTGGAGGCGGAGGAGAAACAACGAGATTGTGGCGGAGGAGGAGAAACATTGGGATTGTGGCGGCAGAGGTGGAGGAGGAGAAGCATCGGGATTGTGTCGGAGGAGGAGAAACATCGGGATTGTGGCGGAGGAGGAGAAACATTGGGATTGTGGCGGCAGAGGTGGAGGAGGAGAAGCATCGGGATTGTGGAGGCGGAGGAGAAACAACGAGATTGTGGCGGAGGAGGAGAAACATTGGGATTGTGGCGGCAGAGGTGGAGGAGGAGAAGCATCGGGATTGTGGCGGAGGAGGAGAAACATCGGGATTGTGGCGGAGGAGGAGAAACATTGGGATTGTGGCGGCAGAGGTGGAGGAGGAGAAACATCGGGATTGTGGAGGAGGAGGAGAAGCATCGGGATTGTGGCGGCGGCGGAGAAACAACGAGATTGTGGAGGAGGAGGAGAAGCATCGGGATTGTGGAGGAGAGGTGGAGGAGGAGAAATATCCGGATTGTGGTGGCGGAGGAGAAGCATCGGGATTGTGTGGCGGCGGCGGAGGAGAACCACCGGGATTGTGTGGCGGAGGAGAAACATCGGGATTGTGGTGGCGGAGGAGAAGCATCGGGATTGTGGTGGCGGAGGAGAAGCATCGGGATTGTGTGGCGGAGGAGAACCACCGGGATTGTGTGGCGGAGGAGAAACATCGGGATTCCCTGAAGAGTTTAATTACACCCAAAACATCACATGTTTCTGTACCGTTTTCCAGCACAAATACCTCAATATTCCTAAAAACACATTTCATGGAGAAACTGATGATTATGCTGTTCATTTTATTTTGTTTACAAAAATGTTACTACAAAACGACAATGAATAATTACAATTTATTATAAAGTAGTATAACTGTCACCACTGATGAATTATCAAGCAAAAAAAATTACTATATTAATAAAATATATTTTATTATAATCGACCGGTAATCAAGCAGTAATAAAAAAACTATAATAATACAATATTAAACTGAATGTTTTATTATATTTTATTGACACCATTGACTGATAACAATTAAGCAGTAAAAAAACAATATTATTATATTTATATCTGCCAAAGGAATCAAAAATATATAATTTTTTAATCTTCAATTTTCCCTCTGAACAGATCAAGGTCTCCCCAATAATTCGCATTATTTTACCGTGTTAATGGGGTTAAAAACACAGACGGTCAGTCGATGCGCGAGCGGTCGGTCGGTCGATGCGCGAGCGGTCAGTCGAGGTCAGTCGATGCGCGAGCGGTCAGTCGAGGTCAGTCGATGCGCGAGCGGTCGGTCGGTCGATGCGCGAGCGGTCGGTCAGTCGATGCGCGAGCGGTCGGTCAGTCGATGCGCGAGCGGTCGGTCAGTCCATGTGCGAGTGGTCAGGTGCCGAGCCGGTCGTTCAGGAAGCTGTTGCTCCCGGAGTCCTGCAGGAGAGCGTTGGCCACGTCCAGGAACTGGTGCTCGTACGCCAGCTTATAGCGCGTGTAAACGTCCTCGCACTGAGACAGCAGCTTCTTCAGGTTCTGACTGCAGCTGGACGGCGTCTTCTGAGGACACATCCTGCACAACAACAGATGGAAAACGCATAACCATTACCAAAAAAACTAAACATTTCTGTGAATGCATCTCAAACAGTAGAGGAGGTGCTTGCAACATCAAGGTCATGGGTTTGATTCCCAGGGAAAGCAAGAACTGATTAGAATGTCAATGTTTCTTGAATGCAATGATAAAAGCGTCTGATAAATGCATGAGTGTGAAAGACTCACTTCTTGGAAATGTCCTCGAACAGGCCGGCGCTCAGCGATCGGTGCCGCTTAAACTCCTCCAGGTAACCGAACTCTCCGTTCAGAACCACCTTCTGATAGAGGAGCTCGGCCCAGTCCGGGCTGTAGTCGTACGCTTCGGCCAACACCAGCGCCTGCCACACACACACACACAGTAAAACACTGCACATGCTAACATCATGCCATAGGAGCAGCGCTTCAAACAAAACAACTCTGTAGAATGAAAAATAATGCAGAACTAAAACAAATTCATGAATAAAGTTTAAGAGAAATTAAAAAACTGAAAAATAAAATGTGAAAAATACAAAACCAAAATAAAGAGAAAGTAATAAATAATATGAAATAGAAAAAAATTATTATTACTTATTTATATATATATATATATATAAAATATAGTTTAATAAAAAAAAAAAAAAATCTAAATGTTACAACCGAAACGGTTCATTGTTAATCTTTCTCTCATAATTCTGAGACGAAAAAAATACTTTACAATAAGCTTAGCTAACATAAACTAACACCACGACTACAGCATTTCTTAACATTATTCTCAACATTTACATAATAAGTGACAGCTTATTGCAAAGTGTTCCCTCTTTTTTATTTTCTATTAACAAGGCATTTATAAACACACAATCCTTGTGTTTTATTGCAGCTTGATCACAGCGCACTTAAAACATCACATTTCCTGCTGAACATGGTGGAGTTTGACAGGAGAAGGAAGGTAAACCTGGTAACAGCGCGGTAAAGCGGTGATGGAGCGCTGGAGGTCCGCCGGAGGCAGATTGATGACGCGCTGCTCCTGTCCGTGATTCAGGAAGTGCAGCTGGAGCGTCACCAGTTTGGCCAGTTTCACACACTTCACCGCCTGCCGCACACATGAGTCCTGAAACACAACCGGCAGAAACAGAAAACGGGTGATTCATGAGCGCTTTTACATTCAAAATAAGACAAAACAAGAGAAACAAGATCTATTCAAATAAAAAAGCTTTTTGAATCAGCAGGAAACTCGAACCTTTGAGTAACTCTCAGCGGCGTCTTTCAGGAGCGTCAGGACCTTCTGCAGAGCGTTCTTCAGATCCGCAGTGATCACTGCACACACACACACACACACACACACACCATCAGCGTAACATCACAGGTATTGAGCTTGATTGAGGTGTGTGTTTGCGTCGTCTGACCCCACGGCTGCGACTCGATGATCTTGAGTTGTGTTCGTGCGGCGGCCTCGTGATTCTCCCCGATCTCCCGGCACATGCTGAAACACAGAGCCACCATGTTGTGCTTCTCGCTGTCGCCCGGCAAACAGCGCTTGATGTAATCCAGCAGAGCCGTCTTCAGACGCACGTTCTGGAACAGAGAGAGAGAGACACACACACACACACACACGTGAAGAATACACAAGTAAATGGGAAGAAAAACTAACTATACTACAGAATAAAAAAATTATAAAAATAAACACCTGAAATACGATAATACAAAATAATAAAATATATTAATATAATATTTAAGATAAATCTAAACTAATAAAAATGGGAAGAGAAACTAGCTATAGTAAAGCTAATAAATTAAATAAAAACATTAAAAAAAAGACGAAATAATAAATAAAATAAATTATATTACAGAACAAAAAAAGATATACAGTAATACCTTGGTTTACGAGCGACTTGGTATACGAGCAAATCGGTGTACGAGCATGGAGCATTCTTACCCCGTGAGCGGCTCGTTGTAACAGACAGTGGGTTAGTTGTAACACCATGTTATCCAATGCAAGTTCATTCACGTATTTTTATTTGTTTAAAAAAGTTGCGTCTTGATGATCATAAGCATAACATGAATTAAAATATTTTTTACATTTGTTGTGTTTTGAACAATGTAATGACATGAAAAACGTTTTAATAGGTTAATACAATGCAAAATATATGATTATTGATGCAACTTGTTCAATGCGGCTTAGTTGTAACACAGTGTTCCCTAGTTCTCTCGCGGCTCCCGCGAATTCGTTCTCTCGTGGCTCCCATGTTCCACGATTTTAACTCTGGATTATCACTTCCTTTGTTTTCTGCACTATTATAATAAATTCACTCATTTGCTTTCATCCTTGCTTTCCCTGCTCCCCCCTCCTCCCTCCTCTCTCCTCAGCTGAAGTGCATTACAGTAAATTGTCAAGTATTTTTAGAGTTTAATTGTCAATTATTAATTAGTATTTATATGAGATCTTAATGGTTACAATTTTAACTGCAATTAATAGGTTAAAACCAAAAAATATTTAAAATGGGCATTTGTGGTCGTGTGGAACGAATTAATTTATTTTTAGTGCATTCTTATGGGGAAATTTGTTTTGGTGTACGAGCTCGCTCTTGGAACGAATTAAACCCGTATACCAAGGTATTACTGTATTATAATTAAATCTAATACTACTAAATTTAATAAAATAATTATTATATAATCCGTAATTATAATATATTTTTATTTTGTAATATATTGTCATTTTTGATTTTTGCTTTTCTATTTTATCATTTCAGGATGTTTGTTTTGATTCACACTCACCTGAAGGATTATTAGAAACAACTGTTCAATGCATTTAGGTGTGTGTGTGTGTGTGTGTGTGTGTGTGTGTGTATCTACATCACTCGGTGTCTCACCGACTCGGCTTTCTTCCTCAGGAGCATCTCGAAGCGATGGTTCTGATGCAGCAGGTCGAAGATGTAGGTCATATCGTTGTAGCGGCCGATGCCTGTGAGGAGACGCACCTGTGGAGACGCCAGCGGTCACACACTCGCACTACACACAACCACACACACACACACACATGATGAGACACTCACCAGCAGCCCGTAGCCGTCGCCGTGAGCCAGGTGTGTGTGACTCAGGTGCCGCGCCGCCTGCAGGACCCTCACGATGCCCTCCATGTTACAGGTCAAGCTGAAGCAGTCGTGAGCCAAGATCAACATCTCCACCGCTACACGAGAGAGAGAGAGAGAGAGAGAGACAGAGACAGAGACAGAGAGAGAGAGAGAGACACACACAGAGACAGAGAGAGAGACAGAGAGAGAGAGAACAAATTACAGTAAAAATGAAATGAATTTACTTGACAGTACATTACAAAATAATATAACAACAGTACATTTAATTAAATTTAAATGTAATCAAATATGGGCAGAGAGAGCTGATCTGCCAGGGCTTGAGGCAGCAGTGCATTGTGGGTATCGGTGTTTTGCACTCACTGCAGCAGAGCTCGGACAGCGGGACCGTCGGGATGCTGTCCAGCAGCTTCACGCCCACCAGGTTGGGATCTCCACACAGTTTGGCCAGCTGCAGGAAGGCCTCTTTCCCGTCCGCCGGCCCGAACATCAGCCGCTGTCCTGAACACAGACATGACCATTACACAAACCAAACCACTGACACAAACCCTGAGAGGATCCGACTCCTCACCGGTGTCTCCCTCCTGAGCCGAGGCGAGCAAACCCTCCAGCACAGCGGCGGACACGAGCCGCGCCACGGCGTCGGACTGCAGACCCTGAACACTGATGAACGCCTGCGCCTTCTTATAGCGATCCGACTGTTGAGAGAGCAGAACCTTCCTCAGCACCGCCTCAGGCTCCTCCGACGAGATCTCTGCAAACGAGCACTGAAGCTCCTGCACACACAGGAATAAATGACACTTTACTATATATTCACATAGAAAACAGCTGTTTTACACTGATATAATATTACACTGTTTTACTGTATTTATCATCTAATAAATTCAGTTTTAATCACAGGAATAAATGACACTTTACTATATATTCACATAGAAAACAGCTGTTTTACACTGATATAATATTACACTGTTTTACTGTATTTATCATCTAATAAATTCAGCTTTAATCACAGGAATAAATGACACTTTACTATATATTCACATAGAAAACAGCTGTTTTACACTGATATAATATTACACTGTTTTACTGTATTTATCATCTCATAAATTCAGCTATAATCACAGGAATAAATGACACTACTATTAATTCACATAGAAAACAGCTGTTTTACACTGATATAATATTACACTGTTTTACTGTATTTATCATCTAATAAATTCAGCTTTAATCACAGGAATAAATGACACTTTACTATATATTCACATTGAAAACAGCTGTTTTACACTGATATAATATTACACTGTTTTACTGTATTTATCATCTAATAAATTCAGCTTTAATCACAGGAATAAATGACACTTTACTATATATTCACATAGAAAACAGCTGTTTTACACTGATATAATATTACACTGTTTTACTGTATTTATCATCTAATAAATTCAGTTTTAATCACAGGAATAAATGACACTTTACTATATATTCACATAGAAAACAGCTGTTTTACACTGATATAATATTACACTGTTTTACTGTATTTATCATCTAATAAATTCAGCTTTAATCACAGGAATAAATGACACTATTATATATTCACATAGAAAACAGCTGTTTTACACTGATATAATATTACACTGTTTTACTGTATTTATCATCTCATAAATTCAGCTATAATCACAGGAATAAATGACACTACTATTAATTCACATAGAAAACAGCTGTTTTACACTGATATAATATTACACTGTTTTACTGTATTTATCATCTAATAAATTCAGCTTTAATCACAGGAATAAATGACACTTTACTATATATTCACACAGAAAACAGCTGTTTTACACTGATATAATATTACACTGTTTTACTGTATTTATCATCTAATAAATTCAGCTTTAATCACTGGAATAAATGACACTTTACTATATATTCACATAGAAAACAGCTGTTTTACACTGATATAATATTACACTGTTTTACTGTATTTATCATCTAATAAATTCAGCTTTAATCACAGGAATAAATGACACTTTACTATATATTCACACAGAAAACAGCTGTTTTACACTGATATAATATTACACTGTTTTACTGTATTTATCATCTAATAAATTCAGCTTTAATCACAGGAATAAATTACACTTTACTATATATTCACATAGAAAACAGCTGTTTTACACTGATATAATATTACACTGTTTTACTGTATTTATCATCTAATAAATTCAGCTTTAATCACAGGAATAAATTACACTTTACTATATATTCACACAGAAAACAGCTGTTTTACACTGATATAATATTACACTGTTTTACTGTATTTATCATCTAATAAATTCAGCTTTAATCACAGGAATAAATGACACTTTACTATATATTCACACAGAAAACAGCTGTTTTACACTGATATAATATTACACTGTTTTACTGTATTTATCATCTAATAAATTCAGCTTTAATCACAGGAATAAATTACACTTTACTATATATTCACGTAGAAAACAGCTGTTTTACACTGATATAATGTTACACTGTTTTACTGTATTTATCATCTAATAAATTCAGCTTTAATCACAGGAATAAATGACACTTTACTATATATTCACACAGAAAACAGCTGTTTTACACTGATATAATATTACACTGTTTTACTGTATTTATCATCTAATAAATTCAGCTTTAATCACAGGAATAAATGACACTTTACTATATATTCACACAGAAAACAGCTGTTTTACACTGATATAATATTACACTGTTTTACTGTATTTATCATCTAATAAATTCAGCTTTAATCACAGGAATAAATTACACTTTACTATATATTCACATAGAAAACAGCTGTTTTACACTGATATAATATTACACTGTTTTACTGTATTTATCATCTAATAAATTCAGCTTTAATCACAGGAATAAATTACACTTTACTATATATTCACATAGAAAACAGCTGTTTTACACTGATATAATATTACACTGTTTTACTGTATTTATCATCTAATAAATTCAGCTTTAATCACAGGAATAAATTACACTTTACTATATATTCACATAGAAAACAGCTGTTTTACACTGATACATTCAGCTTTTGTAACCAATTAACCCAATTGCAATGCTCACAGGTGAATGCGTCTCACCTTGGAGAGCTCGTAGAGGCTCAGCACTTGTTTGCAGTAACTCTTGCCGTTGCGACACTGATCCACAAGTTGCCTGAGCTGAAGCAGAACCTGATCGTCGGGCGACGGCACGACCACAAACGACGACAGGTTGCTCATGCTGGGCGCTTCAGATCCAAGACGCCATCGATTACAGGAGCAAAGAGAGAAATTAACAACTTCAGACAGCTTCAATACTCTAATACACATGTCAAACCATAAACATACACATGAATTTCTGGGTGAAATTATTATTATTGAACAATTTTTTTATAGATTCTTTTCAGTATTTAATAAAAATGCAATTTAATAGCTACTATTAGCATGTTGCTAAGCTAACGACTCACTCTAATAAGCTTAAAAATACATAAAATTCAGTCAAATGTTTTCTTTGTAATAAGTTTGAACAATTTTCTGTGGATTCATTTTTAGGACAAAATAAAATGTAATGTTTAAATTATTAAAATAAAAGTTTGTAATTAGCATGTGGCTAGGCTAACACATTAATACTGTATTAATCACATTAAAAGCTGTTTTACACTGATATAATATTACACTGTTTTACAGTATTTATGATCTAATAAATTCAGCTTTAATTTACACAATTTTTACTGTATTTGTTCTATCAAGTAAAACCAGCCTTGGTGAGCAGAAGACTTCAAAAATTGAAAATTTGAAAAGTAGAGGCTTTTATTTTGGCTCACGAAGTGTGCATGTGATATCTTAACATTCCAAAAAAATCCTAAAAACCGATGCCAATAACTCACATAATGGCAAACTGCATCTAGTTTCTCCGTCAGGGCTGTGAAGATCGGGCTGGAGCTCGCCACACGCCAACCCCCGGCACCGGAGCACCAGCCACACGTCCCGGTGAAACCAGCTGAAGTAGCGGCACACGCGGCTGGCTTCACTCACGCTGCCCTCGTTCAGCAGCTGCGCGATCAGAGCGTCCAGCGCCCCGCGCTCCTCCTCCGACAGCTCGCATCCGTCGTCGGACGCCGGGAGCCCCTCCAGGCTCAGATGCGCCGGGACGCTCAGAGCCCACATTCTGGAGAAGGAAAACTCTTTGAGGAGGCTTTCGAAGGAGTCTTCGGAGAGGGCCGAGGGCGCGAACAAACTCTGGCGCTCCAGAGCCGTGAGGAGAACCAGCCGCTGGATCCGACACTCCCACTGCCGCTTCTCCAGCTGGCCGAGGCGCAGGACGGGCGGAGGAGCGTCGCAGCGGGACAGCCAGTGACCCGCCAGACCCAGCAGCAGACAGCGCTCCTGCAGCTGAACCAGCTCTGAATCCCCGTGCAACGGCTCCTGACCCGACAAAACACATTCAGCCCAGACAACTAACACCAACACCATTACAAAACAATAGCTCATTCATAATCATAATCATATTTTTATACATTAATGCTGCATTTAAGCAGTAAAATTAAATGAAGATAAAATCAAATAAATATTAGATGAAAATCTCAAGCAACTTACTAAAATAAAAGGAGTTTAAGTTGAAGCACATAAAAGCTAATTAGAAAATTAAAAAACATCTAATAAAAACGCACAATCACTGACCTGACAACATAGAAGCGAATTCAAAATATAAAAAAATGCTAAATTAATTACATTTAAACACATTAAAATATTTAAAAACTAACAGTATGTAAAGAAATAAAGATCTAAAATATAAACCACAAAAAAATAAAGTGAGTTTAAGTACTAAAATTAAGAACAAAAACCAAAAGATAAGAAAGCATGAAATTACAATACAATAAAAACTGAAAATGTAAAAATGAAAGCTAATTCAAAATACTAATTTAAAATGCATTACATGGGTTTAAGTGTAAAAACATTGAATAAATAATGTATAAATAATCACTGTACACAGATATAATACAACAATGACATGATTTATTTTAAACACGTGGTATATGATCTGCTATAAAATGAAATGCATAATATAAGGGATGTTTTAATGCGGCACCTCAGCCTGAGACAGGAAGAACTGGCAGGCGGCGTCCGGCTGCACGCGATCCGTCTCCAGCTGCTGATGACAGCGCCTCCAGAAGCCCAGCCGCGTCTCCTGCCGCTCCCACTGCCGCTTCAGCTTGATCCCGCACAGATCCCGCCGGAGCTGCCGCGGGACAGAGAGAGTATCACCGCTTTAGCCACGCAAAAAAATTAAATATAGCTATCATTTCTGAGAGAACAAAAGAGATTGCAACTTCAAACGTGATTGGCCAAAATTTTTTGGATTACGTGTCAATTTGACAAAATAATTATCATTGATTATTATTACTACTACAACAACAAAAAAGAAAACACTGTAGTATGTCATAGTAAAAAAAAATATATATATTTTTTTTATATATTTAAGAAAATTATTATTTATATTTTATTAATTTCATATAAAATGTTCATATTTCCTATTAGATTTTTTAAAAATAATTTATATTATAATATTACAAAAAACAAATACATCACCATTGTAATATTTCACAGTAAAATATAAAATCTGATTTAAGAATAATAAATTACAAAAAAATAATACAATTGTAATATTTAACTGTGAAAATAAACTATTTAATAAATATTAACAACAACAACACTAATGCTAATTTACTCCTTCCTTAATTTCTTCATTTTCAAACTTATGAAGCTTTTAGTAAGACAATAAATTACATATTCAGCATTTTATATAAAAGTATATTAACAAACAAATAAATAAAGTAAAATATTTAAGGACAAAAAAGCATTTGCTGCATTTAAACAGATTTGCTATATCCTAATTTATCATGCACTACTACACAATTATAAAAAATATGATACTATGTGCATATTATTCTTCTGGTCTTGTACAGAGAATTATGGGAAATGTAGTGTATTTGCACAATTCCAAAATAAATCATATACAAGTTCAAAAAAATAAAAGTGTTTTATCATCATTCTTCTTTAAGAGTGCATGAATTGAATGACACTCTAAAAGCATGTGTTAAAGCTGACTTCTGAAGGTGTGACGGTCCCTCACCTCATTTATGATCAGGCCGTCGATGGGCAGCTCGGCCAGCTGAGCAACTCTGCGTGCCTGCGTGAAGAGCCCGAGTTCCTGCAGCTCGTCCATCATCCTCCTGCTCTCTCTCTGCAGGACGGAGCCGGAGTAATCCTCCAGCAGACACTGGGACAGCGGCACGGGGGAGCCGGACAGCGCCTGACTCAACTGACTGAGCTTCTTAAAGTCAAGACCTGCAGCAGAGCACATCACACTCAGAGACTTCATGCGTCTAAAGAGTCTCTGATGCTCATCAACGCTGAATTTATTATAAATACAGTAAAACAGCTGTTTCTATGTGAATATATGGTAAAGTGTAATTTATTCCTGTGATTAAAGCTGAATTTATTAGATGATAAATACAGTAAAACAGTGTAATATTATATCAGTGTAAAACAGCTGTTTTCTATGTGAATATATAGTAAAGTGTCATTTATTCCTGTGATTAAAGCTGAATTTATTAGATGATAAATACAGTAAAACAGTGTAATATTATATCAGTGTAAAACAGCTGTTTTCTATGTGAATATATAGTAATGTGTCATTTATTCCTGTGATTAAAGCTGAATTTATTAGATGATAAATACAGTAAAACAGCTGTTTTCACGGATCCGTGAAATCGATTAAACTCCCTGTATTCTGCTGTAAAGCCAGTAGATGGCGATCTGACTTGGTAAAGAAAAGCTTGCATTCCCAAAACATGAATGAACAGTATAAATGAACAGTAAAACGCATACGGATCACATAAACCCTGGTGGCGGGTGCTGGAAACTGACCGTTGGATTTGAGCAGCCGCTCCATGTCCACCAGCAGCTGCAGGAGACGCCGCAGCTCGTACTGAGTCTGGCTCTGCTTCAGGAGCGTCAGCAGCAGAACCGACGCCTGAGACTCGACCCACTGGACCGGCAGAACATCAGAGCTCAACACAACACTGCTGCTCCGCAACTGCACACACACACACACACACACACACACGCATGTTACCAGAGAGCGAGGCGTGAGGAGGGACAGAGCGCAGTGAGGCAGCGGGAGATTACATTGAGCAGACACTTCTGGAACTCCAGCAGTTTGTCTTTGGCTCGCTGATAGTCTTTGTAGTCGGAGCAGAACTCATACATGTTCAGCATGTAAATGAGCGGCGACTCCTGCCACACACACACACACACACACACACACACACACACACACACACACACACACACACACACAAGAATCAGAGATGGCATGTGAAATTACATTTCATACAATATTTGAGAGGAATTATTCATGCATACACAATGTGACAGTGCGTGTGAGAATGTGAATGAACATGAGTGTAAGTGTGTGTGTGAGTGAGTGAGAGTGTGTGCATTTACTAAATTGTTAGATGCTCTGAATTGATTTGACTGCACTAAATATAACAAAAGTGATTTCATATTTTCAAAAAAAGAAAAAAAACTTTAATGAGATTACATTTCTTCCTGTTTGCTTATTTTATCGGATTAAATTCTGAAAAAAAAGGCCCACTTATACCGAGAATGATAACATTAACGCTAACTATATCAGCGTCCGCATGCGCTGCGGCTCGTTCATCAGTCTCACCCTCTGGAACAGCTGGAAGCCGCGCGTCAGAGGCCTGATCTTGCTCCGTCGCAGGAGGATCTTCCACAGGATGGAGAGATCATGCAGGTTCCACACGTGATGGGCGGGGCTCTCGTCGATGTGGGCGGTGGCTTCCTGCGTGACATCATCATTAACAGACGTCAGGATCCACACGCAGAGGCACTGCAGCAGATCCGCGCCCTGTCAATCACACACACAGATGAGCTTCAGCTGAAGTCTGACGCGTGTGTGTGTGTGTGTGTGTGTCTCGTCAAGAACAGACCTGGTGACAGGCCGCCAGCACGGACAGAGGAGGACAGCGCTGCCGCACGGCTTCGGACAGCAGGAACCTCCAGGGACTGGGCTTCTCCTGGCTCTGCAGCAGCACCTGGAACAGCTCTCTGGGGGGGGCGGCGCTCTCGTCTCGTCCCGGACTCTCCGGAGTCTGACCGGAGCTCAGAGGAAGAAGATCCTGGAACGCCAGCGAAATGTGGGATTGTAGAGTCGAACTAAACCCGGCAGCCAGAGACCTCACCTGGACAAACCCCACGAACACATGCCAAAATAAAAGCTTCAGTCAGAAGAATAGGTTATAGAACATTACAGTGCAACTATTATTGTGTGTGTATACATGTATAAAAACCCATTCAAAAATAAAATATTTAATAAAACATTTAATAGTTACATTTATTCTTATTTTCCCCTCATATTTTAGTCAAATAAAAAAAAAAAAGTTTAATCCCATTAAATGGTTCTAGTCCTTTTTTAAACATTTTAACAAAATGTAAAAACAAAAAAAGGAACAAGAAAGAAATCTCCCATTAAAATTTTAGACATTTTGTCCATTAAAAGTTATTATAATTCTTCACATTTCAATCAATTAAAAATATAAAAACAAGAAAAAAAATTCTCACACATTAAAAAATGGTTTTAATCTTTTTACCATATATCCATAAAATAAATTGGAAAAAGATGACAAATCAGCCAGTCACCAGACGGACGGACGGACATGAGAAGACGCACCTGCTGGAGCGGGTAATTGTGCAGCTGCACAAACAACAGGAAGTTGAGCCACTGTCCGTCGCGAGCGCAATCCTGAGGGAAGGCGGGGCTTAGAGGAAGAGCGTGGAGGAGGCAGAACTGGACAGGAAGTGCCCAATCCTGCGCCGCCTCGAACGACGAGCTGATGAACAAACGCACACACAATCATCAGATCATAGATAGATAGATAGATAGTTTATTGTCATTTCACATGTACAAGTACAGTATAACGAAATTAAACTTGGAGCAAGTCTCCGAGCTGCAGCCTGTTCAGGCGCCGGCATACTTTTTTCTCCAGAGATTACAGAATGCAGTTTAGCAAGCGTTACATAGCACAGACATGACATACACAGACATGACATACACAGTACATGTGGTCACATGATGGGATTTTTTGTATGGATTTGGAGGAGATAGATAAGGACAGGCAGATGGATGGATGGGGGCGGGTTTGTATGGTGTGATAGAGTCTGAGATTGTGTAATGTAGCCAAAGCTGCAGATGTTTTCGAGCTCAGTTTCTATGTTTTGTCCTTGAAGGGAGATAAGAGTGCACAGGAGATAGCAGACTGGCTGAAACAGGCTGGATTCACAAACGAGAGATAGGAACAGTTAGGGACATTAGGACAGGAAAATAATTTTTTTTATCCATTTGATGATCTTCGGTAATTTGTCGGATCATAATCAATCAATCAGTTCTGGTCCTCAGCACTCACTCACGACCGGTCGATGCAGTCCTCTAGACATTTCGTATAGCCTCACGGCCAGACCGGTTACTGTTCGTAAAAGTTCACCGACCTGACCACCGATGGAGTCCATTCTTCCCTGCGTGTCCGGAATGCAATGTTACGGTTCAGTTCCTCAATCTGTATCACTCTCCGATCTAGTTCCTTCAAACGGTTACCCACAGCACCGACACGGTCCTTAATTTCCACAGACAGCGGCTGGGTGAATTTTCTCGCAGCTGTCTTACCAATCTTTCGATGGATCAGGGCAATCCCAAAGCCAAAGAATAGGATCCCCGACAACAATAATCCAATCACGTATAGATCTTCCGCATCTTCCACGGACAGAGCCTCCAGGCACAGGACTTGCCAGTTTTTCCATGAGTCCATCACATACCCCGAAGCAAACGTCCCGTCTGGACATGTGGGCTCTCCCGGACCAACCTTCCTTTGTGAAAAAATCTTGTTGATCGCGTTGATTGACCAGTTAATCAATTCCATTTCAGTATTTTCAGGAGTCCAGCAAGCAGCAGGTCAGAAAAGAGCAGATCAGCCAACAGATCCTGAGCCGTCGCCTTCTCAGCCGCCAGCAACCTCCTCGCCTTCTCCACTGGAAGAGAGTGAGAGTCAGAGAGAGAGTGTGAATGAGAGAGAGAGTGAGTGAGAGTCAGAGAGAGAGAGAGTGAGTGAGAGTCAGAGAGAGAGAGTGAGTGAGAGAGTGAGTGAGAGTCAGAGAGAGAGAGAGTGAGTGAGAGTCAGAGAGAGAGAGAGTGAGTGAGAGTCAGAGAGAGTGAGAGAGAGAGAGAGAGAGAGTGAGTGAGAGTCAGAGAGAGAGAGAGTGAGTGAGTGAGAGTCAGAGAGAGAGAGTGAGTGAGAGTCAGAGAGAGAGAGAGTGAGTGAGAGTCAGAGAGAGAGAGAGTGAGTGAGAGTCAGAGAGAGAGAGAGTGAGTGAGAGAGAGAGAGAGAGAGAGAGTGAGAGTCAGAGAGAGAGAGAGTGAGTGAGAGAGAGAGAGAGAGTGAGTGAGAGTCAGAGAGAGAGAGAGTGAGTGAGAGTCAGAGAGAGTTTGAGTTTATAAAATCTTTAATCAATGGAGTTTAAAAAACACCAGTAAAACAAAACAAAAAACAATTATTCAAAAAGAATCACCAAATAAATGATAAAAGGTCCTCTTCATAAAACACAAACAACCCACTGTTTACACACCACTTACGCATAAAATCAACCATGTTTCCAGTACTGTTAAAAAACACACACTCAACTCTGATTCTGGATTCAACCAACGCCGTAAACATTCTGATCACATCAACCATTCGTCCTTCAAGAGCCAGTCTACAGGTCTTCCAAATGGCTAGTTTTGCTTGCCCAAGTATAAAATTAGCCACAGTGCATCTTTCTTTGTTTGCTTTGGAATATTTACATCCAAAGATAAAAATAACTTGGTTAAAATCAAAACCCAGTCCTGTCACAGTTCTCTCCAGCAGCGCGAAAAGTGGGACCAACCTCGGACATTCAATAAAAACATGAAAAACAGTTTCGTTACTGTTACAGAAAAGACACACTGGTAAAACATTTAGGTTGAATCTGGAAACAAACACGTTAGTGGCGAGCACACAGTGCAGTATTCTCCACTGGAGATCCCCTGAGCGCTTGGGAAGAGGGCTTTTATAAAACAGCCTCCAGGAAGGGAGAATATGGTCTGCAACTGCGAGCTTTTCTCTCCATTTCGTATCATGTCTTACATGAAGATCGTTAAAATAAGCAGTTTTTACACAGACTTGATATAGCTCTTTCTTCCCCGCTGTTTGAAAAATTAGCTCTTCTAATCTCTCCAATTGTAATAATTTTCCAACTTGGTTGGTTTCAGAGGAAACTTTAGGTGACACACTTAATTCAGGGAAGGAGACCTGTAAAGGCCCTCCCTCCAAAGAATGGTTTAAAAACTGTAAAAGAGGAAGAGGAAAGGCAGACTTCAGTCCTAAAAGCAAATGCTCCACCACTCTCACAGACCTTACTTCGACCTGTCTAGCAATCTCTTCTGCTGATCTCCACTCTTTTGAGTCCAAGTCAATCAAGTGTCTGACTTTAGTAAAACCTTTCCTCATGCATTGCAGAGCAATGTTGTTAAACACACAAACATTCCCTAAAAAAGGATTAAAAAACAATGGTTCATCTATCCCATAATGATCATTTTCTGACCTGGACACTTTAAACACATTCCAAGATTTTAAAACTGATGCATAAAAATTAAGACCAGACGTAACCCTTCCATTAAAAGGTGCCATTAAGAACAGTTGCTTGTCAAGCTCAATGCCACACAGCGATCGCAATAACGTGAGTCCAAATGACACCCAGGGGACAAACTCTGTAGAAAAAAGCAGTTTTTGGGCAGATTTTAGTCTCAGAGCTCTGACTTTGGCTGTTAGTTCAATTAGTCCTTGTCCTCCTTCATTAACTGGCAAGTATAAAATTCCAGGAGGAAGCCAGTGGAAACCATCCCAGAAAAAGTCAACAAAAACCTTTTGTAGTTTTTGTAGCAAGTCTCCCGGAGGATCAATAACAGTCAGACGATGCCACAGCATAGATGCTGCTAGATTGTTCACCACAAGGACTCTCCCTCTATAGGACACTCGGGGAAGGATCCATCTCCATTTCTGTAGGCGTCCAGCCACCTTTTCATAGAGGCCTTCCCAGTTCTTCAGCATGTATTGTTCTGTTCCCAGAAAGACCCCCAACACTTTAAACCCCTCTGAACTCCAGGGGCAGCGCTGAGGAAGCCTGGGAACGCTTTCTTCCTCCCACTGGCCTAGAAGCAATGATGAGCTTTTTCCCCAGTTAATTCGAGCTGAGGAAGCTTTTTGATAAGCCTCAAGAGCCGCTTCCAAGCTGAAAACATCTTCGTTGGATCGGATCACAACAGTGACATCGTCAGCGTAAGCGCTGAGTTTTACAGTCACCGTCTCTGAAGAAGAAACATCCACCGTTGAAATCCCACGCAGTTGACGCCTTAAAACAGTCAGTAATGGTTCGATGGCAATGGCGTATAAAATGCCTGACATACTGCATCCTTGCCGTATGCCTCTGCTCACTAAAAAAGGTCTTGACAATGAACCATTGATTTTTAAAATACTGTATATATCAGCATATAATAATTTAACGTAGGAAATAAATAAAGGACCAAATCCAAAAGCTTCAAAACATTTAAAAAGAAAGTCATGATCTACACGATCAAAAGCCTTTTCCTGGTCCAAAGATAAAAACCCTACATTAAGATTTTTGCCTCTGGCAAATGAAATCAAATCACGAACCAGAAACAAATTGTCAAATATTGTACGGTTCGGAATACAATATGACTGGTCTGCGTGAATTATTGTTGATATATACAGTTTTAGTCTATTAGTTAAGGCTTTGGAGAAGATCTTGTAATCCACTCCAAGCAGAGACACTGGTCGCCAGTTCCTTATGTCAGCAAGATCCCCCTTCTTGGGCAGCAAGGTGATCACTGCTCTCCGCAGACTCAATGGTAGGCGTCCACTATCAAAGCACTCTAAAAACACTGAGAACAAGTCTTCACCAATGACTGGCCAAAACTGTTTATAAAACTCTGCAGTTAAACCATCCAAACCCGGGACTTTTCCTGAAGACATGTCTTTGATAGCAGCAGTCAGTTCCTCCATCAGCAAAGGCTGATCGAGTCTGGAGTGCTCTCTCTCCGTCAGATGAGGCAGATCCTGAAGAAGTGTTTCTGCTGTTTCTCCATCACATGCTTCTGCTGTGTAAAGACTTTCATAAAAACTCAGTGCATGTGTGATTATCTCATGTTCATCCGTTGTTTCACCTCCTCCTGGAAGTTTCAGACGTCTTAAAATTTTCCTATTGTCAACTTTCTTTTCAAGGTTGAAAAAGAATGATGTTGGAGCATCCATGCAATTAAAAGACGTGAACCTCGAACGAACCAGAGTCTCTTTAGCTCTCTCTTCCAGGAGATTATGGAGAAGAATTTTCCTTGTCTCCAAAACTTCACCAGTACTTCCATCAGACTCTTCAATGTCAAACTGCAAAATGTCTTGCTCAAGTTGTTTCATTTTATTCTCAAGATTGTTCTTGTTGTGTGCAGAATACTCCTGACAGAAGAGTTTGACCTGGACTTTACCAATGTCCCACCACTGACTCAGGGACTTGTACTGGGGTTTTCTCTCTCTCCATGCCTCCCAAAAGAGTGTGAAAGAGTGTAAAAAGTGATGATCTTGTAACAGCTTATTATTAAAACGCCAATATGGGCATGTGAATGTGCTCTGTGCAGAAGTGACATTGACAGATATATAATGATGGTCTGATAAAGAAGTGGGGGTAATGCGACTATTTGAAAACTTTTCACTGGCAGTTCTTTGCACATAAATTCTATCAAGCCTTGCTGCAGAGATCATGTTAAAGTTTACTTTCATCCATGTATACTGCTTTACATCAGGAAAAGCTTCTCTCCACACGTCTACAAGATCATGGTATATGATTAATTTTCTAAGAACATCTGCTGATGAACTATGAGGTTCCCCATGATTTCGGTCTAGTGTGTGATCTAAGGTGCAGTTAAAATCCCCAGCCAGTACAACAGTCCTGCCCTGTGGAACACTGCTTAACGCTGTGTTGAGTTTATCAAAGAACAAGCCACGTTCTGTCCCGATATTAGGGGCATATATATTAAAAAATGAAAAATCAATATCATGCAAATTAACATC
>JAWRVZ010000606.1:122529-134664 GCA_037043235.1 Rhodeus uyekii
AGAGTGAGTGAGAGTCAGAGAGAGAGAGTGAGTGAGAGAGTGAGTGAGTGAGTGAGAGACAGAGTGAGAGACAGAGTGAGTGAGAGTCAGAGAGAGAGAGTGAGTGAGAGTCAGAGAGAGAGAGTGAGTCAGAGAGAGAGAGTGAGTGAGAGAGTGAGTGAGTGAGTGACAGAGTGAGTGAGAGTGAGAGAGAGAGTGAGAGAGAGACAGAGTGAGAGAGAGACAGAGTGAGAGAGAGACAGAGTGAGAGAGACAGAGTGAGAGAGACAGAGTGAGAGAGACAGAGTGAGAGAGACAGAGTGAGAGAGACAGAGTGAGAGAGACAGAGTGAGAGAGACAGAGTGAGAGAGACAGAATGAGAGAGAGAGTGAGAGTCAGAGAGAGAGAGAGAGAGAGAGAGTCAGAGTCAGAGAGTCAGAGAGAGAGAGAGAGAGAGAGCGAGAGTCAGAGAGAGCGAGCGAGAGTCAGAGAGAGCGAGCGAGAGTCAGAGAGAGAGAGCGAGAGTCAGAGAGAGAGAGCGAGAGAGAGAGCGAGAGAGAGAGTGAGTGAGTGAGAGAGAGAGAGTCAGAGTCAGAGAGTCAGAGAGAGAGAGTGAGAGAGAGAGAGAGAGTGAGAGAGAGCGAGCGAGAGTCAGAGAGAGCGAGCGAGAGTCAGAGAGAGAGAGCGAGAGAGAGAGTGAGAGAGCGAGAGAGAGAGTGAGAGAGCGAGAGAGAGAGTGAGAGAGAGAGAGAGAGAGAGAGTGAGTTTTGTACTAGCATGGATTAACATGTTGTTAGCATGAGTTAGCATGTCTTACCAAATTACTAATATGTTGCAAACATGTTTTAACACATTGACAAAGTACTAATTCATGTTAGCAATGTAGTAAAACATACTAACATGTTAAAACAAACTAACAGTGTTAATTCATGCATACAACGTTAGTAATTTGGTAACTTAATTTAATTAAACATGTTTAAAAGTATTGCTGGAATAAATAATTTAACACACTGTTAGTATGTTTTAACATGTTAGTACACTTTAGCATGTTGCTGGCATGTTTTAGTACATGGCTAACAAGAATTAACATTACAAGCATTTTAGCAGGTTGATAACACCGTCTTACCAAACTACTAGCATGCAAGAATTAATCATTATTAGTATGTTTTAACTCGTTACTAACATGTCTCAGTACATTACTAACATAACTTAGGAAGATAAAATAAAAACTAAGAAAAATTGCTAAAAAAATAAACAAATAATGATTTTTTTTTTTCCCCACATAATAAAATAAGATGGCATGACTTCACTCACCGAGTGTCTGTTTGTGTGAAGCCGCGGCTCCGTCCTCGCAGGTCTGAGAGCAGGATTTGAGGATGAGGTTGAGCGCTCGCACATCCACCCTCAGTTTGAGGCTACACACTCCCATGAGCTCACAGAAACACACACACGCCGCCGACACACACGCGCTGCTGAAGCTCAACAGGCCGAGAGCGTACGCTTGATCTGCAGCCAGAGACAACCTGAGCCGACACACAACCATCATCGGATCACATAAACCACACATCTACACACTGATCTACTACTGAAGCTCATGTAGCCTTAACAAGCTAGCAATATGCTAAAACATGCTAATTAACGTTAACAATGCGTTAAAACGTGGAAGCTGCATGCTAATCATGTTACAAACTAATTCATGAAAGTAACATGTTAAAAACCATTCTAGCATTGTCACAAATTATCCTAGCAACATTCTAAAACATGCTAGCAACACATTAGCAATATTTTAAAACAACTTCGCAATGTGCTAAATCATGCTAGCAACATACAAGCAATATGCTAAAGCTAACAACATACTAAAACAAGTTAGCAACATGTTAGCAATGTTTTAAAACATCTTAGCAATGTGCTAAATCATGTTAACAACATGCTAAAAATGCTAGCAAAGTACTAAATCTTGTTAACACTGAACTAAATCAAGCAGGCTACATGTTAAACACGTTAACAATGTGCCAGATCATGCTAAAACACAAAGTGTTAAATTTTACTAGTAACAACTTGCTAAAGCATGTTAATGATATATTAGAATGTGTTTACAATATTTAATTAACGTCTTTGTGTCATCTTGAGTTATTTCAAACAAGCCATCAAAGTTTACTCATCTACCGGTTGTTATTATCTTGCTTTTATAATTAGATTTTATTTATTCAATTCTATTAAGTTTATTTTAAAAGTAAAAAACAACAACAATTGTTTAAACAAAATGCTTAATGCAACAAAAAATAATATACTAGTACTATTAAAATATGAAAAATATAATAAAATATAGACACTAGCATGTAATGTGTGTTTTACACAAACACTTTACAAAAAGGTTCCATTAATGAACAAAAAATAATTCCAAAGCATTTATTAATCTTAATTTCAACATTTACTAATACGTTATTAAAATCAAAGCATGATTGATACATTAACGTTTAATGTATTTTTATTAAACGTTAGCTAGTGTTATTAAAAGGACCCTTGTTGTGCAGTGTGTGTGTGGTTTAGCCTCCACGCAGACGCGAGTGTGTGACGGTGTGTTCGGCTCACTGTAGCTTCACATCACTGCCGTTCACCAGATGCTGCGCGAGAAAAACCCCGAAGGCGGACGCCGGCCGGCCGTGACGCAGGTAATACAGGAAGTCCAGTTTCTCCACCACGGCGAATTTACCGACCAGGTGCTCGCTGGAGAAATGCGGCGGCTCGAGGGACGTTTCTGGAACACACCAGAACATCCGTCACTCATGAACAACACGCTTTACTCCTCAGTCAAAGAACGAGTGAACTTTCTGCAACAACGTTAAACGCCTACCGGAGCTGCCCACGGCATTGGCCGACTGCCATCCGAACAGTTTGGAGGGATCCAACGGATGCAAAGCCTGCAGAAGGAAAAACACACACACACTTAAAACCCTCCTGTTACATCTGATTCTGAAAGTGCTTGATCAGCAGGAGAGTTTCACCGTCTGTTCCTCCAGAACATCCCATTAAAATCTGCATCGTAAAGCAGTTGCTTTCGGTCGATGTGCGTGTTTGCATTTACACACACACACACACACACGTATAACTATGTGTGTGTATGCATATATACGTGTGTGTGTGTGTGTGATGCATTTATTTACATACATGCATTTATTTAATATTTATTCATATGTATGAATAAATATAAAATAAATACATGTGTATTGTGTATTTACACACACACACACACACACGTGTTTTATAATAATAATAATAATAATAATAATAATAATAATAATATAATTTTTTATTTTTTTTATTTTATATGAATAAATATAAAATATATACATATACAAATATAATATATAAAATAAATACATGCGTGCGTATACAAATAAATACATACATACACGTACATGTACATTTATTCATTTAGCAGATGCTTTTAGCCAAAGCAACTTTTTATTTAAGGAATAAAGAAAGCGATTCATCCTGAAGATGCAAAGGCTGTGTATTTACACACACACACATAAAAATGTAACATCGTTGTATGTGCAGCATTACCTGCATGAGGTGGTAGAGGGAGGTGTCGCAGGCGGAGGCTCCGCGGGGGCCGCTCTGGGGAAACAGGGCCGTCTTGAGTTTGGGATAGGCGCTCAGGGCCATTCTCAGCAGCTGAGGGTCGACTCTGCTCAGCGGGTCCTGACCTCGCTCTCCCTCTCGCACGGCCTGCAAACACAAACACATGCAGAAGACCTGCAGACGGAAGAGCAGCGAGCGACTGAAGCCGGACGGAGGCGCTGCGCTGACCTGGTCGATGCCGCCGGGTCTGAACATGATTGTGGACAGGGCGAGCAGACTGTGACCCTCCAGCAACATGCTGCTGATGCTGGCCTGACTGCCGGGCAGCAGAACCTGAGCGGCCGTCAGACTGGCCTCAAACACGCGCTCGGGCGCTGAAACACAACCAACACCAGACTCTGAACGCTTGAGGAATATCAAGAGCCTTATTTCAGCAGTAAGAAACCATAGACTGACAAACAGCTGTTGTGATGTTAGAAAACGGTTCACGTCAAATGAAAACACTCGCACCTTTAAGGTCTCTGGGGATTTTCTGGAGCTTCAGCATCATCTCAAACCAGGGGAAACTCTCAAACAGGTTCCTGTCGGTCAGAACCGGGCAGTTCTCCGGAGTTAACCTGAACGACAGACACACGCACAATGCTCTCACAGACACACATTATTAAATATTTAATGCATTATATATATAAAATATTCTGGAGTATTTATCTTATTGTGCAGACATGCATTACAAATAATAAATGTATAAATTTTTTAAGTAAAAAATTATATTTACACTTTTTTTAGATGTTTATAACATTTACATGATTTAATTTAGTAGTTTGTAAAATTGTATTACTATAAGATACAATAATTTGTAGCTTAATACTTAAACGGTTTGCTCGCTTCCTGATGTCTTATTTTTTTAAATGTATAAATTGAACTCGTATCTGAATACTATGATAAATATTCCAGAATATTGTGTAAATTCATTCTAAAAATTACCCAAAAATGTATCTGTTTAATGTCTGAAAATATGTGGTTAATAAATATTATGAAATATATATAATGTGTGTGTGTATGTGTGTTTATACATAATATTCTGGAATATTTATCATAGTATTCAGATACGAGTTCAATTTGTACATTAAAAAAAATATGTATACGTAATTTATTATTTATTATTGTTAAGCAATTATTTTTATATACTTTTTTCGTTTTAAATTAATTTTTCTCACCTGTAGTGCTCCAGGTAGCAGTAGAGCAGGTACTGCAGGCTGTTCTCCAGACAGTGGAGGATGAAGCGCTGGTGAAACTCTTGACCCTGTGACGCCTGGAACTGTGGGACGGGAGGGTTGTTACCAAGATGCATCACTCCTCCAGCCTGACCCAGTCGCCATAGCAACTGCTCAAAGTCCTCCATCTCCGACTGCACGAACAGCCCCTGTCTGAACACGGGCAGCAAGTTAGACAAACAGTATTTTTTTTTGTGAGCGGTGAACGTGTTCGTGCGCGCGGCTCTGACCGGGCCAGCAGGTCCAGGACTCGGTTGCGCAGGTGTTCCCCACAGCGGCTGCTGCCGTTGATGACGTGCGGAGTGAGCGCTGGCCAGCGGGAAGCAGTCTCTCCGGCCGGAGCGCACACCCATCCCGTGACCCGGACAGAATCATGCAGTGAGGTGAGATACGACCACAAAACATCCGCATCCCACGAACCCTGAGCTGAAACACCAGAGGAAGCAGCACTTCAACTTAAAGCATCATATCAGAAGATTGCTTCAATAAAATGAGAATTCATAGTTCATTTATCACAGCAAGTCTTTCAGGTCCAGCCCCAGACCATTACACTACCACCACCATATTTTACTGTTGCTATGAGGTTCTTTTTCTGAAATGCTGTTACTTTTAGCAGATCTAATGGGAAAACCGTCTGCCAAATGCATGAATGTATATAAAATATATTGCGTTTCCCTAACGCATGTGAAATAAACAGTGTTTTAGGAAGGTCTAACAGTAGTTCTCACTCAGGTACATAAATCAAAATAAATCAAATGTAAATTACATCTAAATTCAATATACATTAATCCATATTAAAGTTACGAAAGTTAGGCAAGAGTAGAGAGTAATTTTGTCTTTTGTAGCTTTATTAATATCTGAAATGATCTCAAACAGGAGAGTGCAGTGCTTGCAACGTCAAGGTCATGGGTTCGATCTCAGGGAAAGCAAGAACTGATTAGAATGTCAATGTGTTTCTTGAATGTGATGCAAGGAACAAATGCGTCTGATAAAAGCATAAATGTAAATGCTGAAATTCATAAACATTAAAACAGACAGCAGAAATATTAGGCTACTGTCACTTTAAGAGCGAATTCGCATCCAACCGACACACAAGCATTTTATTTCTCAACCGTTTACATTCATTTAAAACAGGACTGGCTGTGTTTACAAAGATAAACTGCACTGTGTACAGATTTCATGTTTTAAAAGGAATTTAATTAATTTTACCAAGACAAAACGTTGGATTATGTAAAAGACATTGTTATATCTGCCCTTCTCATGCTATAGCTGATGGTTTTATAATAATCAAAAAGCGGCTGATAAATATGGGTGTGCGATACATCGGAGCAGCTCTACTAAGAATGTAACCCTTTATTGTAACAGTGCTAATCGAGTTAAACTCACTGGACGTCTGCAGTCGGGACAGAAGGATGCCGTTCTGCGCGTCTCGGTCCCAGTATCGGACCCAGTCCAGACGCACGGGATCCAGGAGAGACCCGGAAGACGACGCCTCTGGTTCCCGCAGGATCTCTTCCAGAAGTCTCCTGCTGTCGGGATCGGGCCGGCTCATCTGCAGAACCCTGCACAGAACACACACACACACACACAAGCCTTCACTGTTAAAGAAAGCTTCATTTGCTGTATGAAAAATGTAACAACTTATTTCTTGAGGTGAAATATGACATGGACACGTTTTGGGACTGGCTTGTGAATAAAAGCTTGCAAATTAATAAATGTAGTGAAGAAATGTAATAACCTAAATGTGGTATTTGTTGGGAATTCATTTTAACCTGCCTTTTACATTTTCTTTCTTTCTAAAGTGTTAAAAAAATGCAGGATAAAGTATGCAAATTAATATGTAAATTGTACAAAAGTATGCAAATAAACAAACTGCAAACAAATATGCAAATTGTACAAAAGTATGCAAATAAATGAATATACAAATGTAAATAAACCAATTTCTAACGAATATGCAAATTGTACAAAATTCTGCAAATAAACGAACTGCAAACAAATATGCAAATCGTACAAAAGTATGCAAATAAATGAACATGCAAATTGTACAAATGTAAATAAACCAATTGCAAACAAAAGTATGCAATTAAACCCATTTCTAACGACTATGCAAATTGTACAAAACTGCAAATAAACGAACTGCAAACAAATATGCAAATTTTGCATATGTGCAATATGCAAAATATGTAAATAAACTAATTGCAAACGAATATGCAAATTGTACAAATGTAAATAAACCAATTGCGAACAAATATGTAAATTTTTATTAAAAGCCAATAAACTAAGTGCAAACTAATATGCAAATTGTACAAAAGTATGCAAATAAGTTAACTGCAAAACAAATATGCTAATTTTACACAAGTATGCAAATAAACCAAATCGCAATACAGTATACAAAATGATGTCGTTGCTTTCAAAACAACAAAAAGTAATTTGACTAATTTCCAATCCGCAAAATCTAGTTTCAAAATTTTTAGATTTGATTTTGAGATTATTAAACATGACCTGTAAATGTTTTTGACAGGTTTGTGATCTTACCAGAGTAAAAGCTTGACCAATTAATGACATAAAAACTAAATTTGACAAATTTAAACCTGCCTAATTGTTTTGAACACGTGCCACGCTTTGGAACTGCTGCTCAAACCGAGCTCGAGTCCAGCTTGCAACACAGCCTTATCCTACACGCTCTCTTTTAAACATCATTTCCTGTCACTGTATCAATAACACAATCAAACAGGCCAGAATCAACACTTGAAGCAGGAGAAGCACTCGCCTGCTGGAGTCCAGACGGCCGGAGCATCTCGTCGCTGGCGTCGAGCACAAGCTCTCGATGGTCTGGATGAACTGCACCTGCTCACACTCCTCACACGAGAGGTGATTCTGCTTCTGCAGCTCCTCAACCTGCATCACAGCAAAGCTCAGGAAAACATCACATACTTGACCAGTGAGAGTCGAGTCGTGATAAATCCTCAAAATCAAAATCATTAAGGGCTCAGATTGCCCACATTGTGTTTATTCTCACCATGAAGGCCCTTAGATCCCGATCGGCGGTGAAAACGCAGATGCTGTGAAGCTGCTCCTTCACATTAAAGCCCTGAAAACACAGTCAGCCAGTCCTGATTTACATTAAACTGAACACAGATCAACGTCTGGGACAAACATTTTAAATAAACTAATACTTTTATTTATCAAAAGATGCATTAAATTGATCAAAAGTGACAGTAAATTTAATCACGGGAATAAATGACACTTTACTATATGTTCACATAGAAAACAGCTGTTTTACACTGATATAATATTACACTGTTTTACTGTATTTATCATCTAATAAATTCAGCTTTAATCACAGGAATAAATGACACTTTACTATATATTCACATAGAAAACAGCTGTTTTACACTGATATAATATTATACTGTTTTACTGTATTTATCATCTTATAAATTCAGCTTTAATCACAGGAATAAATGACACTTTACTATATGTTCACATAGAAAACAGCTGTTTTACACTGATATAATATTACACTGTTTTACTGTATTTATCATCTAATAAATTCAGCTTTAATCACAGGAATAAATGACACTTTACTATACGTTCACATAGAAAACAGCTGTTTTACACTGATATAATATTACACTGTTTTACTGTATTTATCAGCTAATAAATTCAGCTTTAATCACAGGAATAAATGACACTTTACTATATATTCACATAGAAAACAGCTGTTTTACTGTATTTATCATCTAATAAATTCAGCTTTAATCACAGGAATAAATGACACTTTACTATATATTCACATAGAAAACAGCTGTTTTTCTGTATTTATCATCTAATAAATTCAGCTTTAATCACAGGAATAAATGACACTTTACTATATATTCACAGAGAAAACAGCTGTTTTACACTGATATAATATTACACTGTTTTACTGTATTTATCATCTAATAAATTCAGCTTTAATCACAGGAATAAATGACACTTTACTATATGTTCACATAGAAAACAGCTGTTTTACACTGATATAATATTACACTGTTTTACTGTATTTATCATCTAATAAATTCAGCTTTAATCACAGGAATAAATGACACTTTACTATATATTCACACAGAAAACAGCTGTTTTACACTGATATAATATTACACTGTTTTACTGTATTTATCATCTAATAAATTCAGCTTTAATCACGGGAATAAATGACACTTTACTATATGTTCACATAGAAAACAGCTGTTTTACACTAATATAATATTACACTGTTTTACTGTATTTATCACCTAATAAATTCAGCTTTAATCACAGGAATAAATGACACTTTACTATATATTCACATAGAAAACAGCTGTTTTACACTGATATAATATTACACTGTTTTACTGTATTTATCATCTAATAAATTCAGCTTTAATCACAGGAATAAATGACGCTTTACTATATATTCACATAGAAACAGCTGTTTTACACTGATATAATATTACACTGTTTTACTGTATTTATCATCTAATAAATTCAGCTTTAATCACAGGAATAAATGACACTTTACTATATATTCACATAGAAAACAGCTGTTTTACACTGATATAATATTACACTGTTTTACTGTATTTATCATCTAATAAATTCAGCTTTAATCACAGGAATAAATGACACTTTACTATATATTCACAGAGAAAACAGCTGTTTTACACTGATATAATATTACACTGTTTTACTGTATTTATCATCTAATAAATTCAGCTTTAATCACAGGAATAAATGACACTTTACTATATGTTCACATAGAAAACAGCTGTTTTACACTGATATAATATTACACTGTTTTACTGTATTTATCATCTAATAAATTCAGCTTTAATCACAGGAATAAATGACACTTTACTATATATTCACACAGAAAACAGCTGTTTTACACTGATATAATATTACACTGTTTTACTGTATTTATCATCTAATAAATTCAGCTTTAATCACGGGAATAAATGACACTTTACTATATGTTCACATAGAAAACAGCTGTTTTACACTAATATAATATTACACTGTTTTACTGTATTTATCACCTAATAAATTCAGCTTTAATCACAGGAATAAATGACACTTTACTATATATTCACATAGAAAACAGCTGTTTTACACTGATATAATATTACACTGTTTTACTGTATTTATCATCTAATAAATTCAGCTTTAATGACAGGAATAAATGACGCTTTACTATATATTCACATAGAAAACAGCTGTTTTACACTGATATAATATTACACTGTTTTACTGTATTTATCATCTAATAAATTCAGCTTTAATCACAGGAATAAATGACACTTTACTATATATATTCACATAGAAAACAGCGGTTTTACACTGATATAATATTACACTGTTTTACTGTATTCATCATCTAATAAATTCAGCTTTAATCACAGGAATAAATGACACTTTACTATATATTCACACAGAAAACAGCTGTTTTACACTGATATAATATTACACTGTTTTACTGTATTTATCATCTAATAAATTCAGCTTTAATCACAGGAATAAATGACACTTTACTATATATTCACATAGAAAACAGCTGTTTTACACTGAAATAATATTACACTGTTTTACTGTATTTATCATCTAATAAATTCAGCTTTAATCACAGGAATAAATGACACTTTATTATATATTCACATAGAAAACAGCTGTTTTACACTGATATAATATTACACTGTTTTACTGTATTTATCATCTAATAAATTCAGCTTTAATCACAGGAATAAATGACACTTTATTATATATTCACATAGAAAACAGCTGTTTTACACTGATATAATATTACACTGTTTTACTGTATTTATCATCTAATAAATTCAGCTTTAATCACAGGAATAAATGACACTTTACTATATATTCACACAGAAAACAGCTGTTTTACACTGATATAATATTACACTGTTTTACTGTATTTATCATCTAATAAATTCAGCTTTAATTACAGGAATAAATGACACCTTACTATATATTCACATAGAAAACAGCTGTTTTACACTGATATAATATTACACTGTTTTACTGTATGATCTATTAAACGCAGCTTTGATGATCTGTGTGTGATCAGGTGGTAAAGTGGTGTGTGTGTGTGTACCATGTTAGTCAGCAGTGTTTTAGCCTGACGCAGGTCTCTGTTCACGAGGCAGGTGAAGGTGCGTCTCAATCCGGTCCTCCTGATGTCCTCCAGTCTGTATCCAGCAGAGCCGCGTCTGCGCAGAAACGCCTGCGCGTGTGGGATCCGTCTGCTCAACACCGCGCGCTGCACAACATCCTGAAACACACAACTGAACTAGCTCTGGCTCTCCAATCCGATTGCGATATTCTGATAATCACACGGAAAACGTTTCACAATCTGCATCACTCGCTTGTTTCTGCCGCATCTCTCGTTCCTCTCAGCAAGCGTCAACGGCGGAGGAGCAAATATCCTATTATTTTACAATAACTACGGTTTAAATCTTCAATTCTACCTCCAATGTAAAGCTTTATCTCGGCCAGTCCTGCGGGAATGCAGATAGTGTTTAAACAGGCGATCTTTGGCCTTAATAATCCATTTCTTGCTCCAGAGCAAACTGATTTAGCTAAGGGTAAAGTTAAGTTTCATAACTTTATATTTTACTTAAATCCTGTTGTAATCTAGAGTGCATTACCCATTACACTCACACTCATGCATTTATCAGCTGCTTTTATCCAAAGCAACTTTCAAGAAACACATTGCAAGAACTGATTAGAATGTCTTTCCCTGGGAAATATTGTATAAATATCTTATAATGGCTATAATTGTTCATTTAAATATTATTCTTCAATAAACATGTTATTTTATATAAATATTCTGCATTTCGTAATGAGAAAGTGTGTCAGTGATTGTGATTTGCACATAGATGGCAGCAAAGAGTCAGAAGCAAAGACTCTTATAGTGAAACGGCTCTCAGCCAATCAGATTTGAGAAACTTACTGTTATATAAATATACATTACAATACAACACAGTGCACTAAATAACTTGAAGTATATATGTAGGGGTGTAACAACACAGTTATGGTTCATGCTGCTCAACACAATGATCATACAACAGAAACAACTTAAAACACTCTGCTGTTTATGGTCCTTTAAGAGTAAGACATCATTAAAAACTGTAAAGAGTATATTTTTATTATTTTGTGTGCTGCACGGGTGGATAATATAATATATATTTGTGAATATCACCTTTAAGCAATTTATTTCCCCCCCGAATTTTATTTCCCCTCCATATATACACACATACAC